>JAUEJL010059269.1:0-18813 GCA_032274825.1 Drosophyllum lusitanicum | reverse complement strand
CCTTACATGCACCTTGCCACACTCAATCCCCCCACGCTCTTCATTCATGAATTCTACTTACCACTTGAATGGCCAAGGAGGGTTATAATGAGAATGAATATTTAGGTGAGAATGAGAGAACAAATCTTAGCCATCAATTAGATGTTGATCTATTAGATCTAACGGTTGTAATTCACCCCTTGCAATTCATGGCGTTCTGCTTGGGTAATAAATAGAATGAAGGGTCAAATGTAGACTATTCGATTAAATCAAATGTATCCATTTTGATTTAATAATGTATTTAAAAAGAAATGTAACGTACGTACGTACATATAATATTATCTTATGTGTGTATATATGTCTGAACTTGCAGGTTTTGAACAAGCTACGTCAGCATGTTGCGGCTATGGAGGTCCGCCTTTGAACTACAACAGCGAAGTAAGCTGTGGGCAAGTGAAAACCATAAATGGTAGCTCGATAACAACGACGGTGTGCAACGATACAACTGAATATGTGAATTGGGATGGAATTCATTACACAGAAGCTGCAAATCAGCATATTGCTTCGCAAATACTCACGGGAAAGTTTTCTGATCCACCGTTTGCTGACAAAATGCCGTTTCTTTTAAATCTCAAGTTCTAACAGCCTAAGCTAATTAATTCTACTTCAATTCATTCTTTTTATTTTCTAGCTAGCTACTGCATAACATTGATATATATCTATCATATATATGCATCTATGTTAATCTTTTCAAGTACGTAGTCAAACCGACAACCTATTTAACATAACATTATACATTCGATCGTTAATAGAATACACATGACTCGATCATACACATACATATATATACAACCCATACGTACATGTGTCATTTTTCTATAGTAATTAGGTACATAGTGTTTGATTTTAACTTAATAAACTTAATTAAACTCGCCGGTAATTAAGTTATAGTCATATTGTCTTGTCTTTTACTTAATCCAGAAGTCAATGATTTTAATTAATTTGTTTTTTCATCCAAACAGTTCATTCAACATATAAAACAAACAACATTACTACTTATTCCACACAACCATCATTTATCCCAACACGCGCAAGATTTTATCTAGCTAGGATTATTAAGGAAAAAACAGAACCTTAGCATTCTGTAGCAGAATCAAGAGGCAAGAGCAGATAAGACAAAAACATAACCGTTGAAAGGGCGTGTATCATTTTAGTAATTGCTTGCAGTTAACTGTATGCGAATTATCAATAAGAATTTGTTGTGTATTCAGATATTGCATAGAAATTAATGTTGATTCTTTCACATTTACTTTTTTTCCTTTTGCCAATTCATCACACGTACGTACATTCACACTCTCTGTACTTTCCTTCCCGGTATTTCTGATCTTGTGAAATTTATTCAAAGTATTCCGTTTGCCTAACAAGATGAAGTGCTTGCAAAACTGTATTATGATTACAAGCAGTTTTTCCTTATTTAACGTTATTGTTAGGATTCGGGATACCCCAAACAAGCGTTAGAATATGCGGATAATAATAAAGACAAGAAAGCACAACACAAAGATATAACGTGGTTCGGTCGTCGGGGTCACGACCTACGTCCATGGGCAGGAACGGAGACTTCTTTATTAACTGAGAGTGTATGATGTGATGTACATATGACTGAACCTAGCCCTCTATTTATAACCAAACATGAAAACCTAGTGTTGCCCTAATTATCAATTAGGAATACATAATTAGCAAAAATAGAGATCTCCCGCCGCACCAAACAACCAAAAAAGACTTCTGGCAAAATCTTTATGCCCCACGCCGTGGAGAGGGGCTCCATGCCGAGCACCCTCGTGTGCCCCACAACGTGGGCTTCAGGTGCACGCCGAGCTCCATTATTCTTTGATTCCATGTTCCAGACCAACCTTTGAAGTCATATTTAACAGTTACACAGAATCATATTTCAATGAACGTATCTATTTGCCAAAAACACCATATGTTCACCAACTTGTCGAAAGGTTTCGATTTTGATTCTTTGCAACCCGAAAATTAAGATCTTGCATTGTTTTGGTTGTGCCAATCCCTAATATTTTTGTATACGATCATATAGACCTCTAGTTAGTGAGTATCACTAAGCTTATATATACTTTAATAATGAAAACAGGCAGGTTTCTTTGATGACTTGCTATAACATGAATCTTCATCATGAAATCCACATCCATATATATCCTCAGTGGCTAACATGGAAAAGCACTTGATTTCTACTCACATCTCCAAATTTATCACATATGTATCTTCGTATACAAGACGCCAAAAAATTGTCGGACTTGCTATATCATGAATTTTTTTCATGTTTAACAGCTTACACAGTTACACTAACAGAATCAAGTAAGTGATCTGGTGTCAATTGGTTTACTATGTACGTACCCTTAACGAATGAAAGCATAACAACCAAAACAACATGTCATTGCGCTGCAAGCCCCCCTAAGCCGTAATCCCCATATATGCTCCTATGCCTGCTCCAGCACCTCCTCCTGCTCCACCATCATCACTGTCATTGCCATCATTTCTTTCCTTCTTAATTCTTCTACAGGCTTCTTCTGAATCTGTATCTGAAACTTGGATAGCATCAGTTTCTTCTTCCTTCTTTCCTTTCCCCTTTTTCAGCACCTTTATCATAATAACATCAGCATTTTCTGCATTTTCCAATTCATTCAGTCCTGATGTTAGAGAAACTGTCTTCTTGAGACCGCGTCCACGCTTCGTTCCTCTGCCTTTTGGCTCAGAATTTGTTGGTTTATTCTCTGAAGCAATAGTCACACCTTTCCCTTTCTTTCCTGATCTTAGCCCATAAATACTCGTAACATTTTTGGATTTATCATCAGCAGTGTCAGTTTGTGATTTTTGAGCTCCTCCAATTACGATTCCTTTGGCTTTTCGCGTAATGAATTCCACATCAGACACCTCATCTTCCACTTCCACTTCTGCTGGCTTCTTTCCCTTTGCTATTTCCATCTTTGTTTGTGCCTTTTCCTCTTCATTACTACTAGAAGTAGTTCGACCTCTTCTTGAGCCTTGTTTCCCCTTACCTTTTTTCGACTGTAAATCTTTTCTTGGTTTACCCATTTTCTTCAATGCTTATGTGAGCATGAAATTCTTGAAAACTGGCGTTAGACCTATTGATTTGAGATGGCCGGTGTTGAGCCTGAACCAGAAAGGTTCCTGAAAAAGTACACCATGAATCATAAGAAATTGAAGAAAACAAAACCACTGTGACAGACTTGTTTAATCAATTTATGGACCTTATCTTTCTTCTGATGCAATAAAGCATAAATGTATCGTTAATAAAAAAGTGAAGCAGTTCGCAATGGAAAAAACCCATCATCGTGTAACATGCCATTCTCATGCATGGTCAAGTTAATGATGAATATAATAGTTGCCAGAGATTTTCCATCAGAAAAAATCCATTTTGCTTCAAGTAAAATCATAAGATATTCTCTGTCAAATTATCAAACAGACCCTACTGTTGAATTTTCTGAAGCTATACTTGTATAAAAACCATTTTTAATATGCTAGAATCAAGAGTAAAAAACGTAATAGCACTATCATATTGTAGGGTAGCTGATCCAAATATGAATGTGAAATGAAGAAATGGAACATAATGTACAATGAAAACAGATACAGCTTGTAAACAACTTCAGAGAAAGATAACTCGAACAAGAATGTGATGGCCGAGATTTGAACAACTAAAGGGTCAATGATCCAAATTAGAGAGGATAATATGTAGAAAGTGCTTAACAGATTTCCAAGAAACTAAAATTAGCATTAGGAATAGGATCACTACTTAGATCAAATCGTAAATCAGACTATAAACCAAAGCAACCCAAGCAATTAAACCTAAGACTAACACCCAAAAGATTTCAAGTGTCTACATTATGAGCACAAAGAAATAAGAAATCAAGAACGAAGAGAAGAAATCAAAAATAGATTACAAAAATTAATTCATGAACAATATATTAAAGAATCAGAAACCAAATTTGAATGAAATTAGATAAGAATAAACTGTTAATTGAAACTGAGATTTCAAGATCCCTAAAACAACTCCAAATAGACACATAAGCAAGAACAGGGGAATCGAGAAAATAGCCAAATTTATGAGAATTGAGTACGCTATGAGAGTCCACAAATAGCAATCGAAAAGTGAAAAACCCTAAATCAGATGCAGAAATTTCAAACGAAGATTATGACAGTAAATAAGAGATTTAAGAAGAGAGGATGGAGTACCTATCGATGACGAACATAATGCAGAGCAGATCAGCAGATGTTGAAAACCGAACTCTTGGTATTAAGAATGAAATGAAAGGTGATCAAATTCGCATCTGAAATCATAAAGACAGAAAACTTGTTGTGAGAAGTGAAGTTTGTTTATGGTGATTTGATTTGTAACAGAGACTATGATTTTTATACGAGAATCAAGTGATCGAGTTCGTCGTCGAGTTCAAAACCGACTAGTGGTGTGACAACATGCAAAAGGCGGGAAATTCATGTTGTACACGTGGTATCTCCTTATTGGAAAGGGGAAATCACCAAATTAAACAAAAATACACCTCTTTTCCATTTTTTTTCAAGTTTCTTTTTTGAGTAATAATGCTATATATGTTAAAAAGTTCACCTAACTTAAGTGATTTTGTTTTTATAAATTTTTTAAATGAGCAAATAGTGAAAGGACTAAACTACCCTTTATTTAAATAGTGTGTGACAATAATATCACCTAAATTAGGTAATATTAACATCATATATCATTTACTCAAGATAAAAACATGTCTAATCTATTTAAAATTTTAATTTATTTTACATATGTTTTCTCAATTCTCACTTTTACTTCAAATTTTACCACATCATTTAATCTTTTTGTTCGGTTGACATTAGGTATGTCATTTTCTTTTTCTTTTTGCAATTTGATAAAAAAAGTTCACTAAAAATACGAGAAAAATGATGCAGTCCCTAAATATATTCTAAAATCTTTTTCAGCCTTTTATATTTTCTTAAAAGAATAGGATTATTATGTTATTATCCTATTCTTTAGAATTTTTTTCACCCTTTATTTTCTGAAATATTTTTAGAATTAATTATTTTTACGTCAAAAAACTTAAGTTTTACATATTGTTCAAGATTTCCATTTTTAAATAATTTAGTTTGTTAACATTAAAATATCTTAACAAAATGATTTATTAAAATCATTTAGTAGATACATTTTTTCGTGTAATCTAACATATTTACCCATCTTTTAAAAAACTAATATTTCTATATTTACTTATAATTATTTTACTATACATGTTAATAATATTTAATACCAAAAACATCTAAAATTTATTATAACTATCCTCGTGTTTATACACGAGATATTAAACTAGTATAATTTTAAAACAATCGGGTGAAACAGACAATGACACATGGACCAAAAAATGCCATGGTGACCCTATTCTTCTCACCTTTTTCGTGGACTTCTCGTCCTCTAGCTATCTTGTCCGATTGGGAAACTAGCCCGGCTGCCAAGTTAGTGATAATGATTTTCTATTTCCGGCGAGAAACAAAAAAAGTCTCTTTTTACTATCCTTGTCTTCATTTTCCCACATTCTATAACCTACGGGCTAGAAAGGGTGGACCCAAGATTTAAAATAAGTGGTGGTACTATTGAAATGGGTGGTAGCGTCACCTGTTAAAAATCAAAATTTACACTGCGCGGATACAATTAGCTGGTGTCCCGTGTCACCACCGCCTTGTATGTATGTCCGCCCCTGCTAGAAACAACCAGGCCCACCTTTCACCATCTTCATCTCCCACGATCCATGATTCTCACCAAGAAACAACAAGGCCATCTCCTCACCACTTAGAATTGACCATTTTTCATTATACTCAAATTGGCAAAAAAAAAAATTAAAAGAAAACTTTATCAAAGAGTAAGGATTTTATTTCAACATGGTGATTTCTCCTAAACAAAATCATGTTTGATGGATTAGTCTAGTGATTATGTACATAGTGTGGATTGCTATGGTGGTTATATATTTTTTGTTGGACATGAATGTCAAATGATATTATCTTGTTGGGGTGTTTATCAAGTCGGTTTTTGGGTTCCTTGAGTTATTCAAACCAGGTTGTTAGGGTTGAGTTTTATACCAAATTCGAAAATCGACTCAAATTCAAATTTAAGCACAGAAAGTTGATATGGATTCAAATATTCGAATTCGGTAGATTTTGGTACTTTGTTCGAAAATGCAAACCAGATTCTAGAAAAATTCAACACATTACAACAAAAATTCAAAGTTATAAATATTGTAGTCAATTAACTAAATAAAATACCCAAAATGTTTAATGAAAAGAAGTTACATCGTTCCAAGTTTTAAAAAAACAAATATCAAGTTTCAACTTCAAATTTTGGGCCCGAAAATAGAAATCAGTCAAAATTTAAAGGCTTTCTATTCTTGCATAAAATACTACTATTATCTCAAGTTTTCGGTCTGTTGTTTTATAATATTGTGATGTACAGATGGAACTTTACGATGCATTATCGTATGTTTAAGTTAGGGTTTGTTGCTGAATAAAACTATTCAGCGTTAAATGTTGAATCATTAAGCACCTCTGAATGAAGATTGTGTTGAATGAAACAGAAGAACATCGCCGAATCATTTCATCTTAAAGTACATTTCGAATCATTAAGCACCAAGTATTTTACCTTAATACATCTTCTTCACGTTGTCTTGTTAATCAATCATATCTTATAATATAATAAATCACTGTTAAGGTTAAAATGGTAATTTACATCTGTGGGTCTTTTATGACTTTCAAATAAGTCCAGGGTCTCTTCTGTAACTTTGTATGTTCGGTTAGGTTATAATTTGGGAAAATCAGTTCTTTCATAGTAATCTTCTTCTCTCAAGAAAAATTCAGCCATAGAATTCTTGAGTCATTTTAGTGTGTTCAATTCTTGAAGTTCAATTGTGGTTTGTAGTTCAGAGAGTTTCTTGTTCTTAATAAAGCATCGAGTCGAATTTGAGTCTAAAACTTTTCGTTGTTCCAGATCAATTTGAAGTTGAGTTGTCGTCTTTGCATAACAGCATCATTCAAATTAATCATTCAAAACCCTTACCAAACAACATATCATATTTAAAAGCAGTACCAAGTATCCGCATGACCAATTTATGATATCAAAGATTGTCATTTTTCTTTATTTGTAGACTGTCTTCTTGAATCTTGGGTCTTTTTGGCTTTCTCTGAAATTATAAAAGCAAAATCTAATGATCAAACGGCAACTCAATTTCTACATGCAAATAAGTTGTTTGCAGAGGTGAGTTCAAAAGACATAAGAAAACGCGTTGAAAGTCGAAAGATGATGATGATGCCCTTAAACGACCAACTGATGCAACAGATGAATCTGACGGTTGTTTTTCCTTGCTATATTTTTTACAAGTAAACATCTTTACAACCACAAACAGAAACCAAAGCAACAACAAAAGATGATCTATTATCCTATAAGAGAAAATATATATATATCATACCAAGCCCAAAGGTGGATTCTCACCCTACAGAGAAGACATCTCAACACACATTTTAGAAGTTAAAGCATACTACCAAAAGTAAGGAAAAAAAAAACCTTTTTTTAGTATTAACAACAAGCGGGTTCCTGATCCGTATTCACTTTCCGTCGTTGGCTAAATTCAAAGAACCATCTTTGAACAATTTCAAACTGAGGTTATTGTATCTTTCTCTTGAATACTGTCTAGATGCTTTCCTCCAATCTGTTCCTGCCTTCATCATTGCCTCAAATTCCTCATAGCTGATTTTTCCGTCCTGCCAACATAAGATTTTTAACTTTATTATAGCGGTGGGAAATGCGCTTTTTCTGCAACAAAAAATATAGACAAATAAATTGATGAAACCTTGTCGGTGTCAACATCTTGAATAATGGCAGCAATGATATCTTCATTATCGGATTCAATCTCATCAGCTAAGGTTTCCCTAAGTTCATCAACCTCTATGTACCCGTTTTTATTTACATCAAAAAAGTTAAATGCGTCTTTAAGATGATCATCATTCCCCATTTTTCTTAAGTGAACAGAAATCGCAACAAATTCGCCGTAGTTCAAGTACCCGTCTTTGTCCACATCACCCTGTACGAATGTACATATTCCATTATTATTTTATAAAATGAATTAAAATTGCAAAACACTAACTTGAAATACATTACTTACAGCCTCCATAAGCATTTGAAGATCTGTATCAGGAATCTGATGACCAAGTTTCTGCAAACCAGCTTTCAACTCAGCAATGTTTATCTTCCCTTGCTTGTTAGTGTCCATCAGATCAAATCCTTGCTTTATCCCCGCCACTTCCTCTGCAGATAAACGCTCAGCAATTACCTGCAATTTCATAATCCACAAACATTAATGCAAAAAAAAGGACATAACCCAAAATCTTGAAAGTCTTGATTACCCGTAGTGCTCTTTTCTTGAGCTTGTTCATAAATGAGAATTGCTTTAGTCTTGCTTTAACATTTTCACCTAAAGAAACATTTGGAGCCTTCTTGGCATTCTGTATCCATGGATGATCTGTAGTAGATCAAAGAAAATCCTAATTTAGAAATCTCTAACAAATCATCCGGAATCAATTTGCAAATAGACATTTTACCTAGAACTTCTTGAGCAGTAAGGCGGGAACTAGGGTCAGGATTTAGCATCTTCTTTACAAGGTCTTTTGCATTATCAGATATCTTGGGCCATGGATCCCTTTTAAAGTCTACAACAGATCTAATGATTGCTTGTGCAACTCCTTGTTCGGTTTCTGGATTAAAAACAAGTTGTAATTTAAAGATTCAGTTGAAAACATGATGAGTACATGGATTTTGAAAGTTTTTTAAAGGAAGATTGGACTGACCAGCCCAAAATGGTGGGACACCACAAAGCAATATGTATAGGATTACACCAGCACTCCAGACATCTACTTCCGGACCATAGTTTCGTCTCAGGACCTCAGGAGCCATATAGTATGGACTGCCTACAATCTCATCAAATCTTTCACCTGTACAAGATTAAGAGGTGCCCATCTAGTGAAATCAAAAAAGGGTAGTGTTTTCTTAATGAATCACATTAAATCAAATCTTCACCTGGTTTGAAGATAACAGATAACCCAAAATCAATAACCTTCAAGGCTGCTGTTTCTTTCTTGTTTGCATACAGAAAGTTCTCGGGTTTTAGATCCCGATGCATAACTCCATGTTTGTGGCACATCTGCAGTGAGAAACAAATACCCTCAATTCATAAAAAGTTACAAGAAGTGAAATGTCACAGAACAATTATGTTTTTATTTTCAAAAGGGATTTCCCGCTTTAGCAGGTTCCACAAGGGAGTCAAGCTATGCTCAGATGTACGCGCCCTAACCATTTCCTTGGATGTTTCCTATATCCCCTTTGGCCATCCAAGATGTTTACCCCGTGAGGATTATAAACTTATGCGGAAAAAAATCGACGGAATTTTAAATACTAGGACTAATTCAAGAACAACCGAGGTTGCAGGCAGAGATCAGTTTAGGGAAAAGAACATACCACCGATAAACAGGTAAAAGATTAATGTTATAATATAGAGTACATTGAAAATCTGTTCAAAATAATTTGCTAGAACTTACCTAACATGTTATGATAAAACATGTAACAGGACACGATAAAAAACCTATTGAAACTGTACCTATCTGGTTGCATCTCAAAAGAACTATGAATGTGAGTTTATATAGTCATTTTATAGTAGTTACAAAACCAAATTATTTCCCTAAGTGCACAGACTAAAATTCACTAAGATATTTATCAATCAAATAACAGCAACGTACGTTAAAAATCATCAGAAATAGCAACATACTTTCACACAATTACCAATTATATATTTATATAACAGATCGAATTGCAGCTTTAGCAAGTTAAATTGGAACCATCAACTGCAGTTATTAACATTTTACATGATCAGAAACGAATAATTGGATATATAGATAGATAAATCATAAATCTTCACCTGAATGACTTCAACAATGGTGCGAGTGACACCAGCAGCCGCACGCTCCGTGTAATGCCCCCGAGCAACAATCCGATCAAACAGTTCCCCACCCTCACACAATTCCATAACCAAATGAACAGCACTATCATCTTCATAGGTGTCCTTCAAGCTCACGATATTCGGATGAGGTGGCATATGCTTCATAATCTCAACCTCTCTCCTCACATCCTCAATATCAACCCTAGTTCTTAGCTTCTTCTTTGATATCGATTTACAGGCGAAAACCTCACCAGTGGATTTATCGGTACACATATATGTAATCCCAAATTCCCCTCTACCCATCTCCTTACCAAGTACATAAGTTTGCTCAATTTCATGTCCAGTTGGGTTTTCTAACACATATGACTTGTATCCAGCATTCTTAGGGCCACCATAATCAAGAGCAAATGGGTTTGGCTTATTTTTACCCTTTTTATTTTCAGAATCAGTGGTAGAGGGTGTAGCACAACAATTACCCATATAATGAAAGCTTCAAGATCCGACCTTTTTCTTGAACTAATTTGTTCTAATTTCTGATTTACAGAAAACAGTTTCAAGATTTAAGGGGTTGCGGAAATTGAACAATTTAAAGGTCAAGAACAGCTCAAAAACTGTTCGTAGAACATAAAAACTGAAAAGGGTCAGAGGGGCCTACCTTGAAACTAACCAGATCTTGTACTTGGGCTTTGATTAGCAACCTGAATTGGGGTTTTCAGGAAAATAATAGCGGGTGACAAATAATTGGAATAAGAATAGGAAACTGAATTGAACTCCAAGAATTATTAGAAAATTGAGTTGTGATTTATGAACAGGATAGGGTTTGGGTTGAAGAAGAGGATGGTAATGGGAATTGTCAAGGTATTAAGAAAAGAAACCACCCCATTATTGAAGGAGATGGAATGAAAGGTCAATGCTCTATATTTTATATTTTATATATAATTTTTATATTTTAACTTAAACCAAGTATGCTTTTGTATTGTTGTTTACCTAAACCCTCACAGGCTCACAACTCACTAAGTGATATTTTCTTATAATCGAATCAGATTTTTTTTTTTTCGGGGGGTTTCTCCCACACTTTGAAAGATTCTTCTTAATTCATAAAATAATTTATAAAAACAAGAAAATACGATAAACTAGGAGCATTAAAAAATCCAATCCTCAATCAAAAAATTAAATTGATTAACTGACCTATGTCAGTATGTCACTCATAACTAAATATACTAGACAAAATATTCTTTGTTTTTTTTACATAGCTTCACAGATTTCAATCTTTAATTACCGTATTGTTGTTCGGTTATTTTATTCGGTTTTCAGGTTATTCGGATCGGATTATTCGGGTATTTTATTTTTTTTAAATAACTGTTAACCGAACCGTATAAGAATTCGGTTTATACGTTGTAACACCCTAAATTTATAAAGTTTATTAAATGAGGTGTTAAGTAAAAGTTGAGGAAAACAAATAAAGGTTATAAATTATTAAATGGTTTAAAATAATGGTTTAAAATAATGATTTCAAATATATCATTGTTGGGATTTATAGATATTGTATGGATGAGTTGTAAGTCCGATAGGGAAGCAAGATACCTGCTAAAAATGAGCCAACCGACTTGAGTCGGCAACCCTTCTTCATTCTTATTGTTTCTTCTTCCTTTCTTGTTCTTTCACAAAACACACATGTACCACTCACTTTGCAATTCATTGGAAGAAGAAATTCAAAGAGAATTATCAAGATTGTTTGCAAGGCTAGAATCAAACCTATTCCATCATCTCCTTCATCAATTAGTAAGTGATTATCATGTGTTCTTCATCATCTTTATTATTGTTCTTAATAGATATGAAGTGTTATGAGTCAAATTGAGTTTAGATGTTGACTTATGATTAAAGGATGTTAATTTGCTGTTTAATATAGTTAGTAGATGTTATGGGATGATTAAGAAGTGCTGAAAATGTCATGGTTCTAAATTAATTGAGTTTTGGCTGGAAAACAGTAAGTTCCCATCGAACTGTTGTTGCAAGTTGTAAAACACGGGCCATGTAGATGAGGATAGGCCGTGTAGGCTTACACGAGCGGTGTACAATTTAACACAGGCCGTGTAGGTTTAAGATTGAACACTGGGTTATACAGGTCTTGTGTAGCCGTGTGAGTAGGTCGTGTACATGAACACGGGCCGTGTTTGAAGCCATGTTGGCCACAATTGCATGTCACAATTCGATATTGATACAGTTTCATCTGTTTTTAGGCATTATCAAATGATTGGTAATTGTGAGATTGAACAGACTTTAGACTCGTAACAGATCAACTAAGGTAAGTACCTTAATCTAGTACTCGTAAACAGTAATTCATGATTACATGTAATTCTATATATATATATATATATATATATATATATATATAAGTAGTATTCATATTGTATAATAATACGTCAATAGATATGAGACTGGGATAAATAATATATTTAGTTTAAGTAGAACCAACCACTGATATGCTAAGTAGTTTAAGTGAAAATAACTTGTTTAATGGAATACTTGAAAGTATGGTAAGAAGATCTACACACACACACACACATATATATATATACACACACACACATATGATGTATATAAGTAAATACAAGTGATACATGTAAAGACTAATATAATACTCGTATAGCAATGTCTGTATCATATAGGCACAGGAATATCTATAGTATTACATGTACATATACAATAATGACATGGGTATAATGATAATTGCACAAATATACGCTTTCTGATTACCTAAGAGTGATTACAAAAGATATAGTGCTTTTATATATACACCATAATAGTCGTTCAGATACAAGTTTTATAATTCTACGAATACGGTAAACATATATAATATACAAGTATAGTATTTATAGTAATACAATTATAGATATACATATACGGGTATGAAAATACGGCACCCATACAAATATAATTATTGTTACACAGCTACAGAAATTACTACAATCATACAGCTATACATACAAACAAATATATATATATATATATATATATATGTATACACACACATGTGTGTAGATATCTATAAATAAAATACAACATTTCAAATACAACAAACACAACTATATGTTATACAAATACGAATGTTATACATATACGAATGTTATACAGATACAAATGTGATACAAATACAATTATAATGTGTAAATACGACTACAGTTACAGTAGTCGAGATACAGATACAGACATACAGTCATTATATGAATACAGCACAATCGTACAACTTCGGATACAGTTATAATATAGACACAGTCACTAAACAAACATGATTACATGTGTCGTTATTGAACCGATAATTATTATACGACACAATCACTAAATAAAGTTATATCAGATTGTGAATATTCTTATTAAGTACTTATTTTGAGTTGCTCACTAGTTTTTATAGCTCATCAGATATTTCTAACCATTTCAGGTATTTGAAGACTGTGGATGTTGATCCACTGGATGGGCTCGTGTTTTGCAACAAAATTGTTTAAAGCTTATTTAATATCAGTTGTTCCCCGACCTTTTAATCAAATCTCTTCAATAATAAGAGTTTGTATAAATTTTCAGTAAATGCTTCCACTATCATTTCTAAGAATTTTTTGTTGCAATAAAGTTTATTTTATTACGAACATTTTTCGTAAAACATTATTTTGAAAACGGAGCATTACATACGGTTTTGGGTTATTCGGGTTCAGCTCGGATAAATTCTTATTCGGGTTTGACCGAATATGATTTCTTTTTTTTTTTTTTTGAGTTTTTCTATTGTGTACATTTAATGGACTAACGGAGAAATAAAAAATCATCAATGTGGTTGTAAACTCTTAAGATGTTTTATATTTGTCTTCTCATATTTTTGAATACAAGTATTTAATAAATATAATTATGCATATAGAATAGCCATGAGTCTCCATAGGATTTTCTAATAAAAATAATTAATTAGGTATTTAATTAAATCAAACAAATAAAGTTATTTGGTTAATGTAAATGTTTCATTAAATGGGTATTTGTATTACACTTGCTAACTTTATATTCTATGATGTGGAACCAAATATGATGTTTACAATAACCAAATATATGATGTTTACAATAACCAAATATGGTCCTTACAATAACCAAATATAGTGTTCAACAAAACTTAAATTAATAGAACCTAATTCTAAAGTAAAAATATCAAAAATAGTAAAACTTTAACTTAGCATACCATAATTTCAAACATCATTACGAGATCAAACGACTATTAAAAAATGTATCCTTAAATTCTTAATATTTATGATAAAAAAGATATATAATGACTATTTTATTAACTATTACGGTCTATATTTAACTATTTCAAGGGATAGTGTCTAAAATAAAATATTTCAAAAAGTTAAAAAAAGTTCGGGTTAATCAGATATATCCGAAACCCGATTTTTTATACCCGCTACCTGAACTGGATTACTTTCAGGTTATCCAAATTACTCGAACACGAAACCCGAAAACCGGATAACCCAAATCAAAAAAATTTTCAGTTTGGTTTATTCGATTCAATTTTCTTCGAAGCCACTAATCACACATAGTTCTTTTTATTTAAAATTTACTACAAATCATCCACAAATGTTGCATCTCTAGAATTGTGTTACTAGACCACATCTTGCAATATCAAAAATTTGGAACTCCTTCCTACTCTTGTTTCCTCAAAATCGAAATCAAAGAGGTGCAGAAAGTGCTATGTCTCAATGTATTAGGGAGGAGGAGGAAGAGAGAAATTCTAGCTTCTTGTGGTTAACTGATCACTATCTACAATAGAACACTAATTAAGTTATCCAGCTTTGAAATACTTTTGTCTCAGCCTTACACTTTCACAAAATTAGAGAAACACCACATCGGCCATTAAAACTAAACCATAAAGTGTTTTCTATCCCGTCGGAAATTAGAACAAATTAGTTCAAGAAAATGGTCGGATCTTGAAGCTTTCATTACATGGGTAATTGTTGTACTCCCTCTGCTGATTCTGAAAATAAAAGGGGTAAAAATAAGACAAACCCATTTGCTCTTGATTATGGTGGCCCTAAGAATGATAGATACAAGTCATGTATGTTAAGAGAACCTAGCAGGACATGAAACTGAGGTAACATATGTACTTGGTAAGGATATGGGTAGAGGGGAATTTGCGATTACATATGTGTACCGGTAAATATACTAGCGAGATTTTCACGTGTAAATCGATATCAAAGAAGAAGCTCAAAGCTAGGGTTAATATTGAGGATGTGAGAAGAGAGGTTGAGATTATGGAGCGTATGCCACCTTATATAAATATTATGAGCTTGAAGGACATCTATGAGGATGATAATTTTATTCATTTGGTACGGAGTTGTGTCAGGATGGGAAATAGTTTGATCAGGTTGTGGCTAGAGAGCATTACACCTACATGGCGGTTGTTGGCATCAGGCGCAAACCATTGTTGAAGTCATTGGGGGTGAAGATTTATGACTTGTCTATATTTATGTCAGATTATTTTGATTGAGCAATTGTTGGGCTTAAGTCAACTTGTTAAGACCGTATGAGTGCAACCTTGATGAATGGACGGCTCGAATGACCCGAGGTCAACATGGCCTTCCTCTACTATTACTCACATTTGAATAAAGCTAACATAAACCAAGTGTTAGTCCTTTCAACCCTTGTAAACCAAAAACATTTGTATCAAAATAAGATCGGTTTCTCCCTAATTGTATATTTCCACCTATTGTTGTGATCTTATCCTCCCTTGGTAAAACACATAAAGCTTTTGTGTTGCATGTATCACCTTGAAAAAAGTTTGGAGGTAAAAGAAGAACAAGTCTCGTGTGTTTAAAGCATAAGCAAGTAATGCATTAATTGAAACAAACAAAAAGCACAAAAGAGGGGTCGGACCTCGATCTTTTTAGGTTTCACAACCCAACTGATCACTGGAGGATCGATCTCCTTCATTTCACTTTCTAAAAAATGGATGCATGTGTATCTATCTATGTACAAGTGAAGCAGCAAAATTTCATGCATCCATTAAAAAACTATAAATAAATGAATTCCCTCCATGTCTACCCATACTCACCTATTCAACAACATGAGGGAGAGAAATAAAGGCAGAATGTGACGTATCTATCTACAAAGATCCATCAGAATTGAAGTAGGCCGGCTGGTGAAAAACATACTTGTAACCTTCTTCTGTAGGTGAATGTGATTGACCACCAAACACAAAAAAATCATTAAGTGTAATACGCAGGTTAATTATAACACGACTTAAGGAGCAGAGAGGAAATACAATAATGAAAAATACGAATTCAAAGAAAAAGTTTTCTGTGTAGAATTCATTCAGTACATGAGTCGGATTCAAGATACAGTGTCGTTACGAGCAGAAGAGATCGAAGCATTACTAGAAATCAAAAACTTAATTTTTATGTTGCCGATGAGTAGGGAGAGAAGGTCGGTCGGTCGACAAGGATTACCGAAGATTCCCTTCAATCCCTCCTCCTCTGACTTTTGACTGGGGACTTGTCTTAATTGGGGGCCCTTGCCTATCTAATTTAAATCCAATTTATTTTTGTATGCATTGGCCAGTCCTTTCCTTTTCTCTCTCTGAATTGCTTAAACAATCTCAATCCGCCCCTCTCGCGGTAGAAGAACAGATACTATTTCCATTTTATTCTGTTTCCTTCATCATTATATTTTATTTATTTTCTTTGGGTATTAAATTATCACCACTTCAAATTTTATTCCATAGAATTTTCGGCTGTTAAATTCACTTAAAAAATAATCTTATATATGTTTTTGTTTGGCTAGATGTACTGGACTATCTTTTAAAGTGAATAAAAAGTTGATAACAACGCTAGGCCAGCAGGTTGTCAATAACAAAGTGAAACATGAAACCTGCTTAGCCTTCATCACTACTTTCGTACTGTTCGCATAATGATTGCAGACCGGTACTTGTAATGTTGTTGGCCTTTGAGTCTTCATTTGGTGCTTGTGTTTTAGTCTCTGATGACTTCTTCACCACAGAAAACTTTACTGTCGAAGACTTGAGAAAAATTCGTCCACTTGAGGATCCACACCCCTCTGAATCTTCTGTAATATTAATGCATACAAACAAAACCATTAGAACCCTTTCCACACAAATGAACCAACTAAAAACCCTACAAAATTTAACTCACCTTTTTTATTCATTCTGTCAGCACTGACGGTTTTTGTCAAGTAATCCGTTGGGCTATCGGAAACTTGTTGAGAAACCTTCCGCTTCTGAACAACAAATAAAACACAAGCGTCGCGTTATAAAAAGCTACACACAACATCGTTGAAGTAAATGGACTTGGACCATATCATTATACCATACCTTAGTTATATCATAATCATCATCATCAAGCTCGTCATCATCAATTCTACGGACAAAATCTCTTGACCCCCCCTGAGTTAAATTCAAATAAATAAAAAATGTCTTGCAATATCTTAACTAACCACTCATAACAAGGTAGAAACATAGTATGATGATTAAAAAACTAATAACAAGAATAATACTGCTACTAACTTGGAAAATAGATTTTATAAGCGCTTCATCCTCTTCTTCGAGTCTCTCCTCCTGCTGCAGAAAGATCCAGAAACAATATTTAACAACAATTATGCGGTGTATATATACAGACAATAATAAAAGCATGCATAAATATCGAATATTTATCTCCAAATCAATCCAATCTTATCTGCTCTAATCCATATACATGGCCCAACAGATTAGTAAGAAAAAAAAATGATCCCTTGATCAAATAAACAATCCAATAGATCGACTTGCATGGCACCTGAGCCACCTCATTGAAGAGGAGGTGACAGGTTGTTCTTGCCCGTTGACATCCCTAGTTGTGGCTACCCGCTACCTAATACATTCTTAGTACTGAACGTCAGCGATCAGCTGGGTTAGATATCCTAGTCTTGGAGGGGTATCCTAGTTTTTTTATTGTCCTGAGTGAGTTTTGGGATTATTCTGTTGATTTCTATCTTGGAATCACTTGGTTGTACAAAGTCTCCACTTTTTGAATGAACAATTTTATACTTATCTAAAAAAAAACGGCGTTTCAGGGAAAAAAATTTGGGTCAATTCGTGGAATGGTCAAACTGTTTAAATTAGTTGGATCGTGGGGGAGGTCATGATTCATTAACTAATGGGTCAGATAAAAATCCATTTAGTTAGACGATGTGTCAGATCATACCCGATATGAGAGAATCAGATCAATTGAAAGGCCAAGTGTCATGTGTATGTCAGTGAAATTATATTCTTTGGATACAATATACACAAAAACCATGGAACACTTCACCATACCTGTACTGGAGCTGATTGTTGCAAGGCTTCAAGCATTGAATCTACGCTTACATGTGCATGCCTTGACTGCAGACAGAGACAGATTACAATTTCAGAATCCAAATTAGTTTTATAAACAGCAGAAAACAAAAACAAAGAATAATCCAAGCCAGGAGTATATCAAATAAATAATGTAGCTATAACATAGTCACACACACACGTACATGCATACATGTGTGTGTGTTGATAAAGGCATGTTGGACACTTGAAATTCCTGAGACATTGATATTTGTTTGGTCTATAATAATTTAGATGCGTTTCTGGAATAAGAATGATTTAGACTGTTAAACCATAAGAGTAGGCATAGATTTATATCTAATCTACCAATATGAGAAGAATGTTCAATATAGTCCATAATTAATTCATAGTCCTAAGGGACTAATTTTAGCCTTTGGATCAATGTCA
>JAUEJL010059258.1:0-18814 GCA_032274825.1 Drosophyllum lusitanicum | reverse complement strand
GCAAGATACTTGTTCAATCCAAAACAAATGCACAAAAATGTCGATTATGGCTCATGTGCACAAAAATTTAACTCACTCTCTCTAGTCATACCTATCGATCTAATATGTATGCCACCAAAAACTCCATATCCCTATCAAAAGCAAGTTACATAAACCCACACATACAATCCACACATAGATGCATCAAAAGCTCCAGATTTGTACCAAAAACAACATTGAGAAATGAGAATAGTAGTAACTCGAAATCCATATAATGTCAAGAACAAAAGATAAGTATGTCCAAAGCTACTCCTTCCCTTTCTTTCAATAGTAGTCAAAACTAATTCTGAAGACAACTTTAGTTTTTACCTTCTTAATACATACATACATACATATATATATAATTATCATGATTTTTTATTACGAGCAACCATTTGATTACTTCATTACTTCCACATAAATAGTTTTTAAATTAACTTACGTTGATTTATTTATTGTTTGCATTAATCCATCTCCCATTAGTTTTTATTTCTTCCCCATGGCTATTTCTTAAAAGACTAATAAAGTTATGAAGCAGACTCCTACAATTCATGCGAATGAAATAAGTATAACATGGCCTAAGAGATGAGGATGACCAATTATGTCATCTCTCCTTTCAAAACCATGACCAATTATTGGATAGTAACAATAGAAGGTAAACTAAAGTAAACCAAAATACATAACTACAAGCAAATTATTAAGTGTTTGTGCAGTTCTATATAACAAGAATGAGGAGTCAGATGGTGTCAAAACAATATTGAGCAATAACAATGATGAATCTAACAAACAAAGAGTACATACATAGTTTGGGCAAAAAGAAGTTACCTTTACAATTGAAGATATTGAAACAAGAACTTTAGAGTTTAGATGCCCTTGAAATAAACAGCTCCAATTTAGTCATCTGCACGTGACATGAAAAACTCCAATTAAATAATCATCACACAGATCAATTAGATTAATAGATTTAGATTCCTTTAAAAGAAACATTAGCATGAGAGATATAATTAGGTCGAAATGTGTTTCTCATGTATATGGACATACGCAAACTACAATTAATATGTATATTCACTACAAAATGCCAAACATTAGCTACCTGCCGATTGTTTGGCAAATAAAAGAGGAAATATGACTTGAAATGTGCTTTTCATATATTATATAACGGTTATTAAAGTATTGAGTACATCCATAACTAATATAAGAATATGTTTTAGAATTTAATCACTAATGTAGTAATGTACTTATTAATCACTAATAATTTTCTAAAAAATTAAAAACAGTCACGAACAAATAACATAAATCTACAGTAGATAAATAAAAATGATGACCAACTGAAACACATTTGAGTTTTACTTATACCCTTTAAAGAAAGTCACTCAACAATAGTTAAAAAGAACCAGATCTTTCAAGCATCTGATTACAAAGACCAGTCAACCTGAAAGTATAAAACCTGAACCACACATTACCGCTTTGAAGCTTAATCCCCCCATAAATCAACCGCATCCAATATCTGAATGGCAATGAGTCATCAACCAAAAATAATGTAATCAAAACAATTACATAGAATTATCTTTTAATGCACTTCTTTAATATTAGCTAAAGACATTCGCCAAAGTTTTGCTCTAATTTAAACTTTTATGAAAGATTTTAACTAATTCTTCTTTAAGACATTTTATCAAACACTTGACGGGCAAGAATGTTTGATACAATCTAAAGCTTGAAATTCCTGATAAACACAAAATACACTAACACAGACGATGAGTGAATAAGCTTACATGAACATAACATAAAGAAGATTAAGAAGTTGATTGCTAATTAGGGCCATACTCGAAGTCTCGTAAACAAAAAATATGGAGTAGATTTAGTCTGAGTGTGCCATCTAAAATCCAGATTTATTATCATCGAAGATCTTAAAGTAGAAATTTTGCATCTAAAGATAATGCAGCAGCACGAATCGCCATTTGCTCTTTTACAGATGAAAGTAATAAAAGAAAAGGAATGCGATCGGTATTGCTTCCTTGGTTAACAATTAAAGGAGGCTATGCAGAAGCGATGAAGTAACCATTGTAGATGAAACAGTACCTTTACTTCGTAATTTGTTATTATGTATATGGGACTCAATCTTACTGCATATAGATCCAGGAATCCATACATACCTAAAATCAATCGATGCAGCATACAAGAAGGGGAACAGAGATGCTTGGTGGTGATCGAGGCGACCACTGTCGCCGATGTGGCGAATCTCCACAGGAACTGTGGCATGTACTGTGTAGTTGATACCAATGTAAGTGATAATATGAAACCTTTTTACTTCTTTTGGATTCAAACGATGGGAGGAAGTTTGAAAATTTTAATTTTTGGTGGAGGGAATAGAAAAGGCGCGACAGGATGAGGGAGAATGAAATAATACCGCCAAAATTTCAATTTTTACTTTTTAATTTTAGTTAATGTAATATAATAAATAAGACATAAAAATTAGTGTATAATTTTTCATGTGACGCGAAAATTGAAATTAAGGTTTAAATTGTTTCTCCTTTAAGTTGTTTAGTGTATAATTGTCTCCGTAACATCAATATAACTCATGGAAAATTCAAATTACTCACTATAAACAAAAGATTTGTAATTACAATAGGATTTATGATTACAATAGCCACAGGAAAGTGAACTAGGTATAAGCAAAACAAAATGTTATTCATTATACCAAAAATTAACATTCATTTAGAAACTAAGGTTCAAGCATAACAAACAATAAGAAATCAATAGGCACACAATAGATTGATCGATAAAAACTTACCTGGATCGTGATTGACGATGGCACTCTTTCCTCAACAAAAATAGCTTTATCATCAACAATCGCTCAAGCCTGTTGCTTCTTCTCCGGCGGTATGTTTGTATCCACGATATATGAACTTTGGCAACCGTATCCTTTCCCCTCAAGAATTTCGGAAGGATGATCCTCATGCTCCACTAATTTTGTCTCCGCCTTCTGTCCACGATACATAATTTGGCATTAAGGTTAAATGTTAAATATTTATTATTTTCAATTTCCATGTCATCTTTTCGTTTAAAAATTAAGTTCTTTTTATTTACACATTCTATTTAAAGAAGATTATATGTAGGTAGTATAAGTTTTTTACCCACACATGAATTACACTTATAAATATGTGTAGGTATTTCTAATGCCACGTCATATTAAAAAAATCAATTTACAAAATTGTTTATTTTATATACCTTCACATTTATAAATAAATATTATGTGTTGGTATTATTTTAACTATTACCCACACATAAGATCACATTTTGTATTTGTGTAGGTAATTTACTCACACATTAATAGATTATACCATATGTGTAGGTAATTGAATTCAATATCAATCACAAATTTTAGGGAGGAAATTTCCCCCCAAATTAAAATGTGCCTAAAATGTATCACCCACGCATAATAAGTGTTAAACACCATTAAAAAACGAAAAATTTTAATTACCTACATATAAACAAATACGTGTGAGTAATACCCACACATATTTATGTGTGACTAAATTATGTGTGGGTAAATACCCTAATATCTTGTAGTGAGAGAAGTGGTTTATTTTTTATTATATATAAAATTAACTAAAACTTGTAATTTAATAAGGGTAAAATTATCATTTTATCTTGACTTAACGGAGATGATAAATGGAATCCGTTAGAAAGGACAAAACATGCCTCAAAATGGTTCATAAATGATGGTATTCACCACTTTTGAAGTTAAATAATTTAATCGGTAGAAATGGCTAAGTTAAAGAACCATTTGACAAATTAAAGCTAATTTTAACAAAAATGGTAGAACGAGTTTAAGAGTGTGTTTGGTAATAGGGATAAATATGAAATTAACCAAACTACACTTTGACTAACGGTCAAAGTTAACTGAAGTTAGTGTAAAGGACCAAAAGTGAAACGAAGTGATAATCAAAGTGACCATTTTCGACTTTTCATAATTTTAAAATTAAATTAGTAAAAGTGAAATTTCGTAACAACCACATGGACTATTTATGTAATTACTCTGTATGCAATATATAGGTTAGAGATGATATTGTAGTAGAAATATTAAATATGGTAAAATAAGGCATTTTTTCTCCTTTTCTCTTTTTTATTCTCTTTTTACAATTACATATATATATCAACTTATTTCTAATTAAATAAAAACTATAAGAATTTCTTTACATATTATAATATTTACCAAGTAATTGACACCTCGTGCGCTTCATCTTTTTGTTGGAGGTTTTTCTGAAAGCAGATTCTTTAGTTCGTATAGAGATGACTGTCTACATCTTACCTCTTTGATACCTTACTCTAGCGAGATCAGGTAGTGTTGTTGTTGTTGTAGTAGTATATAGGTCAGAGATGATAGCTTGGTTTTTTGGCTTTGTATATAACAGCGTCTTCTAGATGTATTTTTGCTACCAGTATTCGTGGCACATGTTGTTTCCGACGCATATCGACATGTTAAGGGAGCCATCACAATCAGAGTACGTCATTTATACCGGTAATTAATGTTCCTGATTTTAAATGCTTGAAGTCGACTTTATATAATGTCTGGTAAGTTGCATGTGTTTAGATGCTTGAAGTTATTTCTTGTCATAACGAGGCAAACTCATCACGTATAGTTTTGTGAATTTTATTATATATATTGTACGAAAACAATAAAAAAGTACACAAAATTAAGTTTTACTTGGTTCACACAATTAGAAGAATTCTCATAACGGGAGAGATTAATCTTTTATTATTGTAAAATACGCATAACTGGATATGAATTCAATTAGAGTTACAAAGATACTACCAGATCTATTTATAGACAATAATTGACCTAATAATAAATTATGAGTCAGGACCCACGAGCCTATGACATTAGAATTAAAAGCTCAAGACATCATAACATTATCAGCAACAGAGACTTTTCAGCAACAATGTTGACCATCTTCAAACCAAGTGTTAGAACAAGACAACAATAAACAGAAGAAGAACGAGATTACTGGATAATTTCTAGGTTGAGTCGCGAACTAGGTAGCTCTCTTTAAGACGTTCGAGGCACTGCCCCTCAATCATGCAAGAAGACAAACAACCTCGACGCCCCCAGGATAAAACAACCCAGAACATTGTCACGAATCTCCACTGCACGGTAGAAACCTGAAAAAACTGCACTCTTTACTGCTTCTACAATCCCCAAAACTGAACTTAAAGTATGAGTAAGCCCAAGAAAGGTTTTGTGTGTTTTTTTTCTTGACTCAAGTAACATTTATAGATGTAGCAAACTGTTTTTACTTGAGAATAGGGGAAGTGGAAAAGAATCGGGTCAGATCAGGTGGAGAAAAAATCAGGAGAAGATAGGTAAGGCTCATTGAAAAAGTCTCGTTGCTAAAATTCCTAATTTTCCTCCCCTTTTCTACTTTTTAAATATTCACTAATTAGTTAAATATCCTAACACCAAGTCTTCAACGGCTCTTCAACTTTATTTCTCTACTCATTAAAAGATAACATGTGTAATTCATAATTTATCTTTTCCCTCACATTCTTAATTGATTTAACATTTATCTTAATCTTATAAAAATTAATAAATTAATAAATTTTTTTTATAGAAACATATAAAACATCTCTTTTATTTATAAAGCAAAAGTGAAAAAAAGGTGTAAGAATAATTAAATAAATAATATAAGTTTCGGATTTATGTGAACTTCTAGAAGAGTTAAATATGTCGTCATTGATGTTGATATGTGGTCATAACTATTGAATGTAACCCGTCATTGACGGGCTCCCAACCCCACCCCATCACCATGGTGTTCCCATCGGGCTGGGAAGGTAACCCGCCATCGGGTAGCCTCCGATGCGGGTGGTCTTAAGATATATCCTCCTACTTTTTGTTTTTACTTCATCTTTCTACCTATTCAATATTTGACATGTGTAATGCACTAATTCTCTTTCCTCATATCATCCATTGATTTTGACACTTGTCTTGATCAAGTGAGTAGGAGGATAAGTAGAAACAAAAAGTAGGAGGATGTATCATTTCTCATTAAGATATGATGGTTTTGGTATTAGAATTTGTAAATTAATTCTATTAACTTATATTATTCTCTTTTATATAAATTATTCTATTTTTTTTTAAAACAAAAAATTATATTAAAAGTCTCAAAGGTTAAGACAATAATACGAAGTAAGAGATGAGCTGGCTATCTAAAAAAACCAAATGAATTAAATCCAAGGTAGCAAGAGATCCAAAATTCTTCATGAATGTCATGCATTAGCCCTTTTCTTCAAGGCTTACGAATATGATAGTTATATACAAAGGAAGGAGATTTGGCAAGCAACACTTGGATTAAAGCTTATCTAATCCGAACCATCCAAAAGAATGAAGCTTGTAAAAACTGAGATGGCTCCGGGACAAATTTCTAACCATGTAGAAACTCATAATTATCTCACACGCACCTCCAATCATATAAAATCCAACATAAGAGAACTCCCATATTTGAGATCCAAGACCAATTTGTTTTAGGATTAGACTAGATATTAATCTTCCAGTTTCTAATAGCTGATGACACCCAAAGATAACCAGAAGGAATACAGTTTAAAAAATCATTTGAGCATGAAAGGGAGAAGCACTTCAACTGTCCTAATTACGTAATTGAGACTTTTTCTTATATATATAAGTTGTTCTATTAGGACTAGTTATATGCTGAAATCATACATTTACAAAAAAAAAAATAAGTTTAAACATGAAAACAATAATGAATATAAGATACGGTATATCACCATACAACATCTAACAATTTTAAGGTGTCTTCGGCAACATGCTTGTAGAGGATTATAGGGGCTTGTGATTCTAGTTTTCATAATCCCCAGTCCTTTAGCCTCGTTCGGGTGTTAAAATCTTGAGAGGATTATGAAAAACATAATCCTCCATAAGTCCACAAAATAAAAGCTTTTCAAGTAGCTTATGACTTGGGCTTAGGATTATCAATTAATCAGCCTCGGCTCCAACCCCAACCCCAGTTTTAACTCCAGCCCAAACTAGTTTCAATAAACACACCCTTAGAGGCTCAAGTTTTTTTTAGCACGATTATATTAGCTAAATTAAAAAACCATAATTAACTAAGAATATCTGTAATTGTCATTGTAGTGTTTGGTACTTTGGTAACAATTTATTAATGTTAATCAAGTCTTTTACGCGTTAGAAACTTTTTAAGACGACCTATTTGTAATTGGCGCATGGGGCCACCAAAGTCCATGGTGGCCATAATATTTAATTACAAATTATATAAAAAATAAATTATTTGCATTTTCTTATTTAAGAGTATCTTTATTAAATACAAATAAAATACTAATTTAGATATTTTTTATTAGACAGTCTTAACCGTTTGTTTCGGTAGCCATTAAATTAATCTAAAATTGTAATTTTATTTTGATTTTTAAAAGTTGAAGTTCCTTAATCTAATTTAAAATTTTTATAGATATTTTCATATATACCTATCTTAAACCTTAAAATAATTTATTTTTTACCCTAATGTATAAATGTCATATTTAACCCTTATAACATTTTAAAATATCATATTTAACCAAATTATTAGGTTTATCATTCTAAAATATTTTTTAATCATTTTAAACTTTTTTTTAATGTAACTAATAAATATTTGACCTTATTGCTTATAATTGTAACGATAATGTTCGATGAATTGTACATGAAATACAATCATGTCTCTTTGTATTATGATATATACCACATTTTTGCCATCACATCTGTCACCTCGCGTCGATGCTTCCATCGTTGGTCTTAGTGTTGACGCCGTTTATCGTCATATTTTTTAACTTTCATTTCTTTCGTATTTTATAATTATTTAATATTTTTTAATAATATTTAACATTTATTATTTTTATTAAACCAACATATGTATTATACGGACATTTAATCTTTCCCGCCGAGTAAGTAAATTTGTGCTTCCTTTGTCTCACGCAGGAAAGCATGAACTCCAGTAGTATTACTGCACAAATATATAGTGAATTTTGTCTTAGTTACCATTGTATACGATGGATTTTTTATTTTTAATAATAATACAATTAACTTTTATAAATCTCTCATTGTATGCGAATTGTTATATACAATGAGAATTATGGTAAAGTTAATTGTATATAATGGTAACTAAAAACTCAGACATAGGAAAAAGTTATTTACATATAATGAAAAAACTATAAAAGTTGATTATATTATTAAAAAAAATAAAAGTTGATTGTTTACAATCGTATATAGATAAAGTCTATTACATTTTCATGTAGGGTGCTACTATTTAGCCCCCACTCCTCTCACGTACCCATATGTTCAATCATTAAAATACAATTTCTAATATAACTTTTTCCTTCACAAATATCACATCAAGTGGGCTATTTAGATAAGGAAATACCAATAGAATAACCCTTTCATTTAATTTGCCTGAAAAGTACCAATAAATACCTTAAAAGCATGTTTTTTTAAAATTTTGATTGCTCTGACATGCTTTTTCCTTTAGTCCATGCGTAGGGGGCATCCCGAAACCATTCGGGTAAGGTTGGGCGGGTGCCTTCGGGAGCACCGCTACGCCCACCTTCGGGTTCCGCCTCGTTTTTTGTTTTCGGTTTCACCAACCCGAGCATCAATTGCTTTGTTCTTTTTTTTTTATTTTTTTTGTTTTGTTTTGTAGAGAGTGTAAGAGCGAGAAAATGTTTGGGTTGATTTGGAAAATGTGTTACTTTGGTTTTGGGTTAGTTTGGGTTGGAAAGAAAAAAGTAAAAAAAACTAATGTGCCAATGATGTGACATTTGGATTGATTTGGGAAGGAAAAAGGTGCTACTCTTGGCCTTATGGGCTTTTAAACAATCCTATTCGTGTTTATATAGGACAAATTATTAAGTTTCTTAAGTTTTTGAATGAAAATTAGAATAGTTTTTTTTTTAAACTTGAATGTGAAAAATAATAATGCTATATGTTATGCCAGATATAATATATAGAACGAACTTTCTTAAAAAAATTCCATTACATTATGTTTGGACGTTAGTTTTTACTTTACTCGTTTATATTTTTTGTTTGCCACCGCATACGAAGTTTTATATTATTCGCTGTTACTTTTGTTTTTCATCGTAGAGTTGTGTTTAATAAAGTCCATTTAAAAAACAGTCCTAAAATTTTAATATTCAATCACAAGTGATTCAGTATACAATCACATGTGATTTGTAAAATCATTACATGTGAATTACGAAAATGCCACTTTGTCCAAATTTTTAAAATTTAATCTGAACCATTGATACAAAGGCTAAAATTAGTCCCTTAGGACTATGAATTAGTTATGGACTATATTAAACATTCTTCTCCCATCGTAACTGGTAAATTTTACATTATTTGATTATAAAATAGAAAAAGTAAGATTACGTAAATGACCGAAAGTGTCGGCCGTTTAAAAGAAAAAAGAAAAAAGAAATATTACAAAATAAAAAAAATAACAAAGTCGAACAGGTGTCATTAGAAGTATGCAAAATGAGACGATTTTAATATTTTATAGAAGTAAACAAACACTTGTTCTAGAAGTTCTCATCTCTTGTTGATTAGCGAACGAAAGGAAATAGAATAAAGAAGCTATAAAGGATTAAACAGGAATTCTAAATTCTCACTCGAAAGGAAGAACAAAAAAAACAATATAAATAGCAACTTTAGTTCTGTCAATCTGATTCAAAGGAATATTCGAAGATCAAAAAACACACTAACCAAAAACTTCTAATTCTGAATTTTGAATTCCAGGTAAAAAAGAAACAATAAAAAAATCGACTTGCAGCTTAGTGAATGGCAAGTGGCCGATGGTGATAGGAGGAAAGCCACTCGTAGGGGCGGACCTATATTTAGTCGGCGATGGTACGGACCATCAGTTACATTTGTAGTCGAGGTGGAAAATTTTAATTTTTTTCGAGCAGGTTTCGGCGGTCAAATTTTTGAGTCTCACTAGTGATTTTTTAATGCCCCCAAAGTCTAATGAAAAATGAATTTTTTTAAACGATAAAATATAGCTCAATATTCAATTTATACCTTTAAAATACTTTAATTTACTCTAAAAATAACAATTTAATTAACATGGCTTCATATAAATTGTATTTTGTTTTTGATTTTTACCCTAAAATACCAGAACAACAACTGAAACCTCGTTAACCTGACCCGATTAACTGAAACCCGAAAAAAATCCGTACAACACCGTCAATCTTAATTAATTTTATTTTTATCTTTATATGGTGTCACTGGTCAATAAAAATCCTAGGCTGATTGCGATAAGGACTAAGAAGAGTCAATTAGTTTAGGCACTGGTCAACAAAAATCTTGAGTTGATTGCGATAAGGACTAAGAAGAGTCAATTAGTTTAAGCGTTGAAATGATCTGTTTCTTTTTCTTTTTCCTTACATTTCAGTCGTTTCAAATTTCAATTTCCACCGGAAAATATGGTGGAATCGACTTCTTGTTTAAGATTTTGGGCGGCACTCCTAATTACTTTGCTTTTAGCGTAATACTATTTGGCTCCCTTCTTCTCACATGCCAAATATGTTAAATCATATAATTTTTAATATAAGTTTTACACCCATAAATATCGGGGTTCAAGGGAGCAAATAAAATCAGCCTTGCTTTTACTGTGTCTATTCTTCTTTCATTGGGCTGACACACACATGGGTTGATTTTCTAGACGAGGGCCCCCTGGCTACCCATACCATACCACTAACATATTATTATCATTTATACAGTTTTTCCTAACTTTTAATTAATAAAATTTACCGTGTGCATAACGAAATCACCCTTGTTTTCTTTATTTATAGCGTGTGCATAATTTTTACTTTACAAACTATTTATTCAGTTACATCTTAGAAATTAATCAACTACAGGTTATGTTATTAAGTTGATTTAGCCAAAAACAAAAACACAGCATGCTTTAACGTCTTCACGTTTAAAATGTGGAGACAACCAAGCTGAGTTAATACACAACATAACTTTATTATACATGACAAACTTTTTATTAAGTAAAATGGTTCAAAAAAGGAGAACTCGATCGGTGTAGCCAAATTAATTATGCTTCTATTGACTTACTTTGCAGCTCATCAATGAGCTCCGTCAAAGTCGACCATGATGAACCACCCTCTTCCACCGCCTTCACGGCCGCCTCACTAATCTCCTTCACCTTCTTCCTCATCTCCTTTCCTTTCACGCCTTCCATCAACTCCTTCACCTTCTTCTCCAGCCCTTCCGACTTGACTAAACCTTTCACACTCCCATCACAAGTCTCCATCCTCACCCCAATCTTGATTTCATCCACCACAAACTTCGCATTCAACGGTTGCTCCGCCGACAACGGCCATGCTAGAATCGGCACTGCAGCACAAATACTCTCCAATACTGAGTTCCACCCACAATGACTCAAAAACCCCTTCACAATCTCATGCTCTAATATCTCTCTCTGATTCACCCATTCTCCAACCACAATCCCTCTCTCCTTCACTCTCTCCTCAAACCCGTCATCAAACCCGACCGCTGACCCCTTTTCGTTTGTTCTCACCACCCACAAGAAACTCACTTTGGATCTTTCAAGCCCGAGTTTGATCTCCTGGATTTGGTCCAGAGATATCTCGGATTGTGACCCGAATGCCACGTATAAAACAGGACTTCCAAGTTTAAGTTTCTCGTCTAGCCATACCATCCATGACGGTTTTTGTCCTGTTTTTGTGGGTCCTTGACCGAGACAGAAAGGGCCAATTGACCATGATTTGGGTCCGATTTTTGAATTCCAATATTTGGCATATACCGGTTCAAGCTCAAAGAAGCTGTTGGTAATCAAGCCATAGCTTTTATTGGTTGCAACCACCAGTTCCGTCACCCATTCAGCGAAAGGGCTATTGAGATCACGGCCATTAAACACATCACCAAACTCGACTCTAATCGCCGTCAGCCATGGGAACTCTGGGACGGTGACAGGGTCGGTGTCGGATTTGTGGTTAAAGAGATGTGGGTTTTGAGAGATGATTCGGTTGACTGTCACGGAGAAGTTGCTCATTCCATAATAAACGAGCCGTGGGATATTGAATTCAGCGGCTGATTCTTGTGTCCAGCTGAAGAAGCCGTCGGTGACTATGAAGGTAACCGGAGTTTTTAATGACCGGATTGCTTGTTCGAAGTGGGGTTTCATGAGTTTTGTGGAGGAGACGAAAGGAAAGAAAAGGGACAAAGAGGGGAGTTTGTCAACGCTCTCGACGCCAGAAGGGATGCCGGGGATGTTTTCAGGGAAGGGAATGGAGATTATGGTGGTGGGTGTGTCGGAGAGGGAGGCGGAGACGTATGGGTGGTTGGCGGGGGTGGTGAATAGGGTGATGGTGGCGTTTGGGTGGCGGAGGAGGAGGAGGCGAACTAGTTGGAGGATTGGAATGGTATGGCCTTTGGCCATGAATGGAAACAAAACGACGTGAAGAGACGCGGCTGGAGTTGTGGAGGCCATGGCTGCAGGAGAAAAATGAATGGAATCCGGCGACTAATTCTTCATGCAATCATCCATTCTCTTATATTTATTGAACACATGAGTAGGTGAAAATGTCCTCCTATTTTTTTACTCCTGTATTTAATGAGAATAAATTAAATGTTCGTGTGATACATGAGTTGGTTTAAACGATAATAAATATTAAACATTAATAAAAACGTATTAGATAATAATAAAACGCGAATTAAATGAGAATTTAAAAAATGACGACGTACGACATTAACACTCTAATCAGCAGTGGAAACATCGACGCGAGTGGGCATGCAGACTTGACGGCAGAAACGTGGTATTATGATATGAAGATATGTGATTGTATTTCTTATATAAGTCTCCAATCATTATTATTATAATTAAGGGTAATAAAATTAAACGTTACTGGTTATAATTAAAAAAGAATTTAAAATGATTATAAAATATTTTAAAATAATAAAACTAAGAATTTGGTTAATTATGATATTTTGAAACATTATAAGGGGTAAATATGATATTTGTAAATTAAGATGAACAAATACGATTTTATATGATTTAATAAGGGCATATATGAAATTATCTATAATAATTTTGACTCTAAAAGGTCAAAATTGATTTTTTGATTTTAAATGAATGAATGATCAAGATTAAATATTTTTTTAAATGAATGGTTTAGATCGTTTAATAAATTTTATCTAATTAGTCTTTTATATATATTAGAAGATTAGCCCAACTATTAAAATCAATAGAAATATAAAAATAGAATGATTAGGTGTTATTTTGTAATGAGTAGGACGATAACGTTGCAGGATATATTATTTTTTTCATATGAATAGGAATGATTGAATGAACGAAATTGGTCAACAATTTTTTTTTTTAATAGCAAAACACACGTACACACTACTTTATTCTTATTCTACATTTTTTATCTACAACGAGACTTGAATCCATGATCATAGATCATGGTAAACGAACGAACTCGGTCAACAATTTTGTTAACGTGGTTGCTTGTATAGTTTTATTATCTCGAATTGAACTAATTAATTGGAATAAAAATTGCTATTGAAAGGACATATAGTTTTTAACATACAAGTTACAGAATGAAAATAAATATTATATTTTTGTAATAGAATTAATTACATGCTTAAGATACGATACCAACACCATGAAGGTTCAACTTATTTTTCAAATTAAGCCTATGTATATTACTAAATTAAATGCCTGATACTGATAAATTTTAAATATTAAGAAAACCATATTAAATAATTGTAAGGCATGAAAAAATAAGAATCTAAAAAATAACATATGATATTAACACCCACAGCAATGGTGGAAGTGTTGATGCGAGGTTGAGGGCAAACGTGATGGAAAAAATGTTATTATGATAAAAGACATGGTTGTATTTCTTGTACAAGTTATTGATCATTATTATTACAGTCAGTGTAATAAGGTCAAGTGTTTATTATTTATAATTAAAAAAATTAAAATGATGATAAAAGATTTTAAAATAATAAAATTAAGAATTCGGTTAATATGATATATTAATTTGTAAGGTTAGATATAATATTTATAAATTACGATAAGTAAATAAGATATTCTTAGGCTGAAAAAGTGAAATTTCTATAATATTTTTTTGATTCAATTTTTACCGAAAAGAAGGTTAAAATTGGAATTTAAATTTAAACTAAATAAATGATTAAGATTAAAGAATTAAATTTATTGTATTAAATAAAAGCTGAATACATGTTAGTGTTTTTTAATTTATATTAGAAAAAATTGTAAAATAGATAGATAACCGATTCTATTTAAGAAATATAAATATAATATAATATTAATTTAGTATTGTAGAGTATAGAGGCATGTGGATACAGTTGTTGATGCTAGTGTTTGACCTCAAACTAATAATTCAATCCTTGAATTGAATTGATATGGTTTGTGCTTGGGATCAATTTGAGTTGTTTTCTATTTCTTAGATTTTAGAAATTTTCTCATAATTTATTTATTTTAAACAGCAAAATATTTTATTAAAAAAGAAAATTTATCTCACGATAATACATCAAAACCCCATTTCACCAATCAAGCTGCTGCTGCTGCTGCTGCCGCCCCAATTTTGGCCTCCACACTTTCCCTTGGAAAGGTTTTACAAGTTGGATCATTTTGAAGGGCTACTTCACTACTTCTCCTAGCTACTTGTTGAACAACTTATGACATCAACTTACACTAAATGTTCATTTAAGCATATTAATAATTTTATTACAAATTTAGGTAGCTACGTGACAGATATATACTACTTAGCTGACCAAAAATTAAATAATGCCACTATTTAATAAAAAATTATCTCTACATCAAAAGGCTGATGCGGTTAGAAATGAATAAAAGGGTATGGTAGTTAAACGACCATTGTTCACCACCAATATTTAAATACTGTGTGTTATATATAATTAAATTAAACTATTATACGTACCATCATTATGTTTCAAATTACAATCCACCTTTTAAAAATTAAAGAAATGACACCAATTAGCAACTTTGAGCAAAACTGTGATTTAGCAATAATGAACCCTGAATGCTATACCATAAGATAAAATTTTAAAAATATACATCTCAACAAACCTTTCATTTGATGCAAGTACCACTTTACATGTACCTCAGAGTGCTATGAGCCTGCAACCAGACTCTCACGAACAACACTAGTTGCACGAACAACTGCTTGTGCACTTAACTTTGAAAGGTTTGATTCACAAAACTGCTCCCAAGAATGCATCTGTGGTTCCTCAGATGGTGCATCTGTTTGTGGTACCAAAACAGGAGACTTTTCATATGCGGTTTGCAGCTCCAACAGGAGACCACGAGCAGCTTCTCGGGATTCAGGCAACTGGTCACTCAACTGGGCTGCAGCTATTTGTATCAGTTTGTCAATCCCATATGCTTTGAGTTCATCCACGCCCTTTCATAAGTTTAAAGAAAGAAACATGTTATTGTGGAGTAATCAGCATTACAATGCACAAAGGTTTTTCATTTTGGAATTTTTTTTATGGGATAAACAACTGAAGTTGCAATTATGAACAAAAAGATAGAAAGAGTGCAAATGAAATCAAAATTGGACAAGGTTCTATGCTTTTGTCAGGAATCAATATGATACGAATCACACTAGAATCAAAACGAAAGATGAAAAGATAGAACAATCGATTTTCAAGAGGTCAGTCGTTTCTCCAACGGTTTACTTTCTAAAGGTAAACCAACACTCCCAATGATATAAAAACTACCAATCAATTTCTGCATATTCAAGATTACAACCCTAATGACCTATTTATAATCAAAGATAACAAGCTACTGCTAAAATAACTCTAACTATTGATCTTTAGCTAAAATAAGCCCTCTCTAAATATAACAACTAAATAGTAAACATATCTTCCAATAGTATTAACAAATCCGGATTATATAACATGAAAATGCAAAATGTTACCAGTCGTGGCACACTGCGAGAAAAGCACATTGATGCTTTTGCCCTAATCCGAGGGTTACGGTTCTTAAGATAGGGTTGTAACTTTGGTAACAATAGAATGGCGGAAACCCAAGTTGTCAAAGCTTCTAACGCCTTTTCTGCAGCCTCACATACAAACCTCTTGTCCTGTGAGGATTTGAGAAGAAGTTGTACAAGCTGAAACCAAAGATAACCAAGAAAGCAAGATTCAAATTCAAATTATTCAAGAAAGATCAAAAGCTATGCAGGAAAAAAAGAAAGAAAAAAAGGACAGCAATTACCAGAGGATCCAAAAAATCAATGATGTGGTCACCAAATGCTTTAAAAATGTCAGCAGAAGTCATAATGCCAGTTTTACAAACAGCACTTCTTGGATTCTTAAGGGATTTCACAAGAAGGGAAATCACTATGTCCCTGTTCTTTGAAATATGGAGAAATGAATAATTTATATGATATTTAAAGAAGAAAAGTATAGACGAAAAGAATATAGCTCACAGTATATCTTGCAATGCTTCCTTGTGGTATATTGAAAACCGCCTTACATTGTTGAGTGCCTCACACAGCAAAACCCAGTCTTTGGACTCCAGCCCAGGTATGAGCACCTGAAGAGGGAAGGAGAAATGTATCATAAACACTACTTCCACACTGCTGAACAGTATCAAACTTCCAATAAAAAGAAACACTGAACCAGCATGTTTTTAATAGAACCGATCTACCTTTAGACTTGTATCGATGTCTTCTAAATCATCCAATTTCTCAGATTCAATGTATTCTACTTCTGCAGCAACCACCTCCACCTCACTTCCATTCATAGGTGGGTGAATCAATGAATCCATGTTTTTTCTTGGTTTACCTTCAACATTATCATTGGAATGCTCGACATGTGATTTGACAAAGATGTCTTTATGTGAGTTTGTATCCATCCTCTCAGATTTATGCAGCAAATGATCTCTGACAGCATTTTCGGACATCATTGTATAGCTGAAACAGATTTTAAAAATTAACACATGGACATGATGCATTGAAGGACTAAGGGCTAAGGCAGTAAAGTGTCAATTCTATTCAAATTAAATGTGTTAACTCTTGAACCATTAAGTGAGATCTTATATACAGGGAAGTAGATAATTAACAACTTAAGAGTGTGAGTTTCAAATATGAATTACACCATTATAAGCCGACCACTGGTTTCATCTATGGATGGATTGAAGAAGACGAGGACATATAACAATATACAATAATTTCTAAGCATATGAAGATGTGTCCGCAGATAATCTCATAATCATCAAGATCACAACTCAGATGTATCAATTAGCGATAAATTTATAAGAAACCAATCAAAAAGTAATGGATCTGAGTTTCTGTACAGAATTAATAAGTTCTATCATCCAGCATATCAGAACAACATTGCTTTCAAGCATGAATCTTTCAACAGAGAAAAAAACAGGAATCTACCCCAGACCTTATAGAAACTTATAGAGCGCAGAGCAATAAGTTAACAATTTCAAAACAATGGTGATTCAAGTTGGAATTACCAAATACCGATTCAGCAGATACATTCATGTAGTCAATATTATTGAATAATTAAAGAAGAACCCGGCACAATATAAAGAATAAAACAAACTGTAAAAACCTTGGATTTAGTAGTTAGCTTTGAGATCGATCGAGCTCCAATTTGAAAGATCGAGAAATGAAAAACCTATCTGCGTACAGTAGATAGTCGCAGGTGAAGAAAAGAAGTTGACTGCTGTACAGATTTGGAATCAGTATATAATATGGTATGCGATTATTATATGCACACACTACCTGATACCCCCATCCCCCAATAAATACATGTATACAGACAGTCAAATTAGTAATATAAAATTAACATACCTGAAGCTGGAGGAAGGTGAGTGTGAAATGGTGGATTAACGACTGAAAATGCATACAACTAATTCTTTTTGGAAGGAGAATTTGTTGCCGGCGTGAAAAAGAAGACGTCGATGATGATACTTAGCCGACTGGCGCCGGCGGGCACCGGAATGCGTACCAAGTCGCCGGCGACGAGTAAAAGCAATGTAGAGGGGAAAGTACTGAAACTGCTGTGATCGTACTGTGTTGTCAATCCCGTCTTTGTGAATTGTGAAGCAAGCATTTAGAAGGTGTTTGTTTTAGCTTATTTCTTATTTTTCGGACTTATTTTTTATAAGCTAATTTTTTTCAGCTTATTTTCTGACTTTTGAGTTTATTATGAGATAAAAGAAAAAAATAAGCTGGACTCATTAAAATTAAGCCGGAAAAAACGAGCTTTTAAAAAATAAACCCGAAAAAAAACCGGTTGATAAGCTAAAACAAACACCCCCTTACACTCGGTTCTCGAGTAAGGAAAGGAAAGAAAAGAGGATGAAAGGAAAAGAACGTGAACAATTGATTTGTGTTTATGAGTTTGAAAGAAAGAAAAGGGAATTGAGGGGTTTTTTTTTCCTTTATTATCTTACTTCTGGGAGGAAATATTTTGAGCCAAATAACCAAACTCAAGAACGCATCAACTTATTTGTTTTCTTTTTTTCCCTTTCCTTTTCTTTCAAAAAACAACTCAAGAACGGAGTGTTTATATCCGGATTCAGCAAAATTTCATCCATAAATAACATTTTCACGGGTGATTGTATTCAAATGTTTGGTGAAGATTGTCTGTATACAACTCAAGAACAGGGGTTGAACTTTTTACACAATCTCTCTCAAATTCCCGGTCCAAATCACGTCCAAACACATCTGGGGAATCCTTGGAGCATTGGAGAAGCAAAGGAGA
>JAUEJL010059247.1:752-18815 GCA_032274825.1 Drosophyllum lusitanicum | reverse complement strand
ATATTAGACCACTGAGTAGAGATTGAGAACAAGAGGTGAGTGGACGTTTAACTCACGACTGCTATTAGTTGTGATAACTTGGTTATAACTGTTTATGGATTGACGCATGGATAGACTTATGTCTGATAATTGATTAACTGGTTGTGTGTTAACTGATTATTGCGTTAGTGATATGTATACATGATTATTGAGATACTGATGACTCGGAAAACTGTTTTCTTATATTCAGTTGAAAATATATTATATATATTTTATCGCTTCCGTAATATTTTAAAATGAAAAATCTAGGTTGAAAATACAGTGTTACACTCAATCCCCCTACGCTCTCCATCCGTGAATTCCACTTACCAAATGAACGGCTAAGATTGGTTCTCACGGTTCTCGCAATAATAATGGTTCTCAAATGAACCCCATACGCAAATAATATTTTAAAATAATACGTGCTTGCTTTAGACATGTATTTTAATCTTTAATAGTATATGTATCAAATCTAGTTTTTAAAATATCTCGACTCTTTAAACATGTGTTTATGTAAAAACGAAAACCGAATTGTAAAAACCGATCCAACCGAATTGTAATTTGGATGATTTGGTTCGGATCTTAAGATTGTTTGGATGGATTGGATCTCGATTTTCAAAACCAAAATCCAATTGGATTTACTCAATCGGATCGGATTAAACCGATCCATTCGAACGTACACCCTAATTCATGTATAGCTTTTGTTACGTACAACTTGTAATTTGCAACACCTTTTTAAGACTTGTGTGGCTCTAGGTTAAGTGTTGCTGCTTTTGTGAGAGGAGTGTACAAGTAAAGAAGCATAAGTTACAACCCAAGAGTGCTACCTTTGTTATAAAGCTACATGTGAAACAAGTGATTTATGCGGTTCGCCTCTAGAAACAAAATTGGACACTATATACCGATCGATTGAGAAATAATAATATAGTCCGATATAGTAATGACTGAATGTCATATTAGCAATACTAACATATATATATCTATTATGACTAACAACCTTAGCTAGTAATAATTATTATAATTGACTGTCATATCACCATCACTGTCATTACTTGACCCATATAATATTAATTTAAATTAATATGATTAATTTAAAAAAATTGATAACGAGGGTAAAGACCTCGTCATGCATCCAGACGAGGCGGATGACTAAACCGGAATAGTAGATGACTAGCCATTACAAGGATGACTAACCAATTTGACGAGCTCTACGACGATACTACAAGTGGTCTAACTAGATGAAGCACATAGAACGTGTACAGGCTAAAAAGGTAATAAAGCCATAACATAGGTTTTGTACGTAAAAGTAAAATATTAAAAAGGTTTTCACAGTGAAAAGTTAAAAAAATAGTAATTGATGTATAAACATAATTATATAAAGTTGTTAAATTTATAAGTTATAGTTTTTGTAAAAGTTAAAGCACGTACAAATCCTAGACAGATTTTTAGATTTATTAATTATTGGATATGTAATTGGTGTAATAATAATAACTGATATGTATAAACATATATATTAATTGTTGATTAAGGAAAAATGAAGACATTCAATTCGTAATAATTTTGTGATCAATGAACCTGTAACTTTAAAAGTTGCATCCAAATATGTTATATAATGTTGGTTTATTTTACCAGAAAATAGTAATACATAATCTATAATAAAAACTCCATAATAAAATTTTTGAAAATGCATGGACGAAGGTGTAATTTCATAAAATGCAGTTGCATTTCTAGTAGAGATAGTAGGAAAAAAAAAGAATATGAAGAACATGTATTTTCATATATAAAACGCAGTTGCATTGCTAAAAATATCAGTAGAGGTAGTAGAAGGAAAAAAAATATATGAAGATGCATCGAGCAGAACTTGAATGCATTTTCACATATTCCACGGTGTCACACCTATCGAAACATAAAGCCCTCAAAGTATATGTTTTATATAAAGAGGTGTATAATTATATACACTGAGAGTAATAAGTTGTAAGAGCACTCGTAGTAATAACTGTTATAAGTGACTATCATGTCAGCATTACTAACCCATATTTATCTGTTTTTATGATGATTGTCTTGACTAGACTCATTTTCTCTTTTTATTTTTTACTTTAAAGGCAAAATAAGAAAAAGAAGGAAATGGTGATGGGATAACGGGCTCACTATGATCGTGCTCTAAGCAACCGGCAAGTGCATGTAATAACCATATATGCACTACATGAAAGCCCTAAATGAACCATTGCTTTCGTTGGGTTTTCTCACATAAAAGAGGTACGTTTACGTCATCACTTTTTCTTTGCAACTACCTTTAGTAAGTGCAACTTGACTTGGAAAATGGAATAGACTTCATAAAGGAAGCCCATGTAACCAACTTTTATGTTACTTTCACCCACCTAAACTTGTCAAATAATTGGAACTTTTAGCAAGTAACTCCAATTCCACAAAATACTTGCAGAAACAAAGTCTTCAACTCTTTCTTCCTCGTATCCTCTACATAATTTAAGAAGATGTCTCATGATCAAGATGCCATTCCCATGCCCATGCCCATGGACAATGATGCCATGGTCATGCACATGACTTTCTTTTGGAGCAAAGATGTAGTCATGTTATTCAATGGCTGGCCAAATGGGGAATTAGGTATGTACATACTAGCTTTAGCCCTTGTTCTTATCCTTGCTGTTATCGTTGAGTTCCTCTCGATTTTTCCGGTTGTGAAGCCGGGAAGAAATCCGATCCTTGATGGGTTGATTCATGCTTCGTTTTATGGACTCCGGATGGCTCTCGTGTATCTTCTTATGTTGTGTGTGATGTCGTACAATGTTGGTGTTTTTGTGTTTGTGGTGGTTGGACATATCATCGGGTGTTTTCTGGTCAAGTATCGGGTGATTTCTAAGGCAGCTTCGAAATCTCGAGCGGATCCAGTATAATCATAATGTTTGAATTGGTGTGCCTTGGATTCCTAAAATTCATTGCAAGTTCAAACTTAAGATGAAGAGATTGAATCACACCACAGAATTTGGTTTCGCTTTCGGATGATGCGTTAATTGTGTTTCATTAAACCAGTTGGTTTAGTTTGTGATGTAATGTATCCAAGTATTTGATATCTCTTATATGAATCTTGAATAATGTTTGTAAAATAATATACTGTTATTTGTCGACACCATATTTCGCTTACTTCGACTTTTTAAAAAGTAGTTCGTAGTTGTGATTACAACTCGTTAAATAATGAATCACTTCGCATTTAGTGCATTTGATATCTTGAATTGAATAAAGACTGCTCTGAACTAGAAAAGAATACTTAAACTACCATCTAATCATTAAAAACTCAATATTTTTTCGTAATACTTTTTTTCTATACACGTTCTCATATTAAGCAATCATATCTTATTTGGCAGTAAGTTATAATTAAAGATCGGGTAAAATCATCTAACATTTTGTTACATAAGTTATTTAACGATTAATAATTTTGTTGTAAATGGTATTATATTCCGTTAATCATGAAGGACATGTATCAATGGAGTTTATCGGGCAGACATATATAGACACTTCATCGACACATGTTTTACAAAAGAAAAAAAAGTGATGACAAGAAAACTTGGCCCATTCCAACTCCAGAAAACAGTTTGCTACTAGTGCCTTCCTCCTTTAGAACAAAACAGTTAAATCATGTAAAGCGTAAGTTGCTATAAATTTTCAGAAACTCCTGGTGTACTCTACAGTTGGTTTCGGTATTCAGGCTGCTTTTTCTCATAAAATGGAACATCTGTTTACCCCAAGAGACTTGAAGAGATTCACACCACCGCTCCACAATCGTGAAAAGGAACCCATACGAGCTGGAGCTGGAGCCGGCGGTGCATCTTCATCACCATCCTTCTCTTCATGGCTAGAAATCAAGGGTTCATGTGCACCGTCTTTGTGACTTTCGATCATGGTCTCGTTAATTTTATCATCTAGTCCAGCCTCTGATATTTCTCCAGGCTTCTTGTCAAACAGTCCTTTAAATTGCTTTCGAGCTTTCTTCTCTGCTTCCTGCAATAAGCGCAGTGGTTTCTCTTATTAGTGACGACCCCAAGTCACAGTTAACTGCACCATCATTATAAAAGGATACACTACGCTAAAGGTGGCAATTTTGACACAATCACTTGTATATCTTGGGTCACTTTTAATCTAAACGGGGAAGCTAAAAATGAAACAGGTCAAACGGGCCAAACGGCCCAAATGGCAGAAGGTTGCCTGTAAGTGTATTTTCTATGTATACAACATCCTGAAATGTTTTATTTGAAGATTATATATTATTGTTATATCATTTTTTTCTTAATCATATGTAATGCGTTAATTATTTAATATTTATTATAAATAGATAAGGAAAATGTGTACTAATGTGCATGCAAAGTCATTTGTTGCAAGTTTTTATTCGAGTTGGACAGGGATATATAATAAAATAAATAAATAAACTAACCTGCTCAGTTTGTTTCAGTTTTAGAAGGGCTGCTTTTGCATTGGCTTCAGATGACTTGTCTATGGTCATCATCTATATTTCAAACACCAAGGAGAACAACCAAAACAGAATTTCATCAAATATTTGATTAAATATCTTATGGTGAACCAATTTTAATTTAAAACATTACCTTATTAAAATCTGCTCTTGCTTCAGCGAAATCACCAGTCTCCATGTAAGCCATTCCCCGTCGATAAAGTGCTTTGACATGAACAGGATTTGCATCTAATACCTGCACAAAAGGAGAATAAATCATACATATTCCTTTAGTTAGTGTCAATTAATATGAATGACAAAAATATTCTGATCATATAACGAATTAATTATAGACCAATTTTAGATATAAAAGAACTTGCTTTATTGCATGTCTCGATTGACTTTCGACAATCCCCCATCTTCAGGTAGCAGGCAGCCACATTCAGATTTAACAGATTCTTTTGTGCCAAAAAAGAGAAATAAACAGAGGGTTAAAGAATTGCTATAAGTGCCAGTCTAGTTAATAGCTTTGAAACATAATGAAGCCCCATACTCGTGTATTTGCAAACTCTTTTCCTTCCTCATCATCTCCAGGATTGACATGATTGAATTCACGTAGAACCTGTAATAATTGCATATGATTATCTTATATTACAACCAAGAACTAGACCTTAATACATAAGAAGACGTTACTTTCATATTCACCCAAAAAGTCTCCAAAAGCCTTCAATTGTAATGCAACAATGGTCCAGGTGTGTTACCTTATCATACTTTGCTTTGGCAAGAGCATATTTTCCTTCTTTGAATAGCCTGTTACCCTGGATAAGAAACAGGACTTTGAGAAAAAGTTACACCGACAGTAAAACATGTTGTGATTTACATCTCTATATATACAACATTCCCAATTTTATTCATTAGAAATACCAGACTGTCTACACATACATTTGAGTAACTACAACTGGCAATGGTATTGGTAAACATACTGCTGCAGGCATTTCGGAGCAGAACACTTTTACATGCGTAGAGTATTATGGAGACTGGGGTGGGTTCATATGACAACCATAAAAACTTGAGAACCAGAAAAGCAATTTGGGTTCATAGATCAAAAACGAAGGGCTGAGATTGAAATGGTTCACATGTGAATTTAAGTATTTAACCATGTAAATGTATGTGCAAGTCTTAATTTCTATGTGAACCTGCCCGTGAACATGGCCATGCCTTAGACCACATGCGATCTTGACCCTTCATTCTTTGATCTATGGGCCCAGATTGGTTCCCTGGTTCTCAAATTTTTTTATGGTTCACAAATGAACCTCTCAAGTTACCTTGTATGTGCAATTTTTGATACATCTTTAAACATAGTTTTGGTTAACTTAGAAAACCAAATTCACACATTATTCAAATGAAACTTTCAGGATGGGTAGAACATTTCTATTTAACTGTAACAGGTCCCGTCTGTTACACATTATAAGGATGGTCTTGTAAGCACGAGAAATAATTTTATTTGTCTATAGAAGAATACCTAAAATTTCAGAACTGCAAAGAAAATTGCAAGTTCCTAAAAATACTAGTCTGCAAACTGATGTTAGAAAGCCTGTAAGCTCTTGTACCGGATGGAGAGGAAGCTTAAAAACCTTCCTTACAATGAATAGTTTTTAAAAAAAATAAAATAAAAAGAAGGATCCAACCCTAGAACTTCAGCCTGTATTTTAAATTTTGGTGCTATAGAGGGTGAATGACAAGCTAAATGAATATATATTTTTTTTGTTTGAATGTCTAGACAAGACTTCTACTGTTTAAACACATGTTCGTAATTAAGTTCTATGCAGTGAATTTCACATATCTAATTCCTCATTAATTTATTGAGCTCGATCCTCTCCCCATACCAAAAGTAAAGATCTAAAAATAGGTAACAGGATGCGATCCAAATTCGTAGAATATATACCGTGCCTTTGGTCTTCTCAACATCGTCCATAATAGCTCGAAAGTTCATGCCAGTCCAGTCCTGAAGAAGAAACCATAAATTCAATAAAATAAACACTATAGATACAAATCACAAAATCGAGTAGTTATGATCAAATGTACATTAAGCAAATACTACAATGATACTAACAATAAGAAAAGACAACATTATAATCAAGGTAGGTGTACCCAATTCTTTTCATCCTTTTGGAATTAGCAGTTACGTTAGGGATACAATTCGTAGTCATCTTATGCATAAATCAGTTTCTCATATAATGGTTATTTTTCTATGGCTTCAATACCCATTCTACATTATATACATATGATTATCCATAATAACATAGCATATCATTAGTGAGGGCTAGTAGTTCATATAAATAGGTGCCAATGCACATATGGATGACTTATTACAAGCCACACGTCCAACATTAACAAGCAAAGTTAGCATATTATCACTTCTACAACATGCATGATATGAAATACCATACATTGGTTTACCTTTTGCATTTCAAAACCAAGAAGCTCAATCTCCCATTGAACATGAGCGCCTTCAGGAACATTAGCTGGCCTAGTCACGATAAAGAAGAAAAATAGACGTAACAAACAAACATCACGATTATTGAATCTCATTATTGCGGACTGAAAATTTATAACTTATAAGCGATAGCCTACTTCAAGAATACTTCTTTTGCAAGTAAAGCTGTATAAAGAACAGAGTGGTCTGAGAAAAACCTGGTAAACTTGTCATATGCATAATCAGGGGGGCAGGTAATAAGTGATATCTCCTCAGGCAACATTAGCCTAACACACATCTCAAAACCTTCAGGTACCTGACATTCAAAAAAAGCTCCTCAATATATAATCTTCCCAAGAAAATAAAAATAAAACAAGACACACAAAATTATACGAAACAAGCCATCTCTATACACATTTTGCGACACTGCATTCCCATGACTCAAATTTTTTATGAGTAGATAGTTCAACGTAAACAAATCAATGCTTAGATATACTCATTTTGCATACACTGGCAGTGTAAAAGAAAGGTTCACAAGCGACTGTAAAAACAAGATAGGTGTCCACAAATGAAATAACTTGGTAAATCTGTTAGTAATATTGAATTACCCTAATTCATGATCCTTCTCATCCTCCTAATAACATGTTATGACACATGACAAAACCCAAGAAAAGACTATAGGATGGAGAAAAAAATGCTTAGATTTTGAGAAATCATCTTATCATTAAAAAACTAAGCAAGAAGACAAGTTAGAAGGATATATCATTTTTGTGAATCCAATTCTGTAATAAATTAACAATGTACCCCTGTCACGTTCTTAAAAATAAACTTATAAACAAGAAGATTCAAATGTAATTTATCTATATAAAAATATTGGTCTTGGTCTCTGCTTTTACAAGCTGAAGATTTTGGATGAGTAAATGGTATACACAAACAGGTCCATGTGTAGACTACATTTTGTATGCACTTGACAATGCATACAAATTTACACAGGCAGCTATTAAGTGACTCAGTGACATGTGGCATTGATAAATTAATTTAGCAAATGTATTTTCTTGATAAAGTCAGGCATGCAACCAGGCCTTGATAAATCAACTTGTGCAGACTGCAGAAGTGCAGAGCATGTTAAAGGTTATATTAAATAAACTCCACAAAACTATTTCCTAGATAAATAAGTAGAGAATCTGAAAATGAGAGGATGCAGAAATAACCTCCAGCTTTTCAGTGGGATGCATTGAAGAATTGCTAATGGCAATACCAATTTAATCAGAAGTAGAATTTAGCAGCAATCAAATTTTTGTTCAAGGTTGGGATTAACTTACAAGCCCTTCCCCTGAGGAGAACTCCAAAGGCTGACCATGATTATCAACTCTTGAATCATAGAAAACTGTCTTTTTTGCATCAATAAGCATGCCCTTGTAATGCACACGCAGTCGACTGTCTTGAAGCGGGCAATCCATAGGAAATTCACCTAGTCGTTTCAGGAAAACAAAGAATACATATAGCATCATCACATGCAAAAAAGATAGCCACTAAGTTTAGATGTTTAATGGAGCTCACAAATGATAGCAAGAGTAAAAATTGAACCAAAGTAAATTGAATTATAACAAAACAAGTAAACAACAATATTACGCCAACCTTATCTCAGATAATGAAATGCCAAAAAATTTGTTACAGCTTTAAAAATTTTACATGCACATTTTTAATTATCGAAATCAACTTCACCAACAAAAGGTATATCACTTTAACATATATTGTTTAGAAAATTTACATGTTACTATAATCTGCTTAAGCAGCTTTATAAAATATTTAACTTATTCAAATCAAACTTGTGCAACTGTTGCCAGGCACCTACATGTACATGCTCTCTTTATGTATATTTTCCCACTAACTAGAAGGAAGAAAAGATAGAAGAAAATATAACTGCATACTGAAGAAAAAAGAACGACATAAGAGATGGAGAAAGTTAATAAATGAAAATTAATGCTAGATACTGAAACTTGGACCTAGTTTTACAGATTGAATGGTTAGAAGTGTAAGCTGTCCAAATTTCTTTGCCAGACATCAAACGGACTATTACCAATACTGTTAAAGTACCAATACACAACAACAACAACAAAGTCCAATCCCAATATTTTTAAAGTACTAATACGTAATCACATAATATCATTCACATTTATCCTAAAGAAAATGCGTGTTACAAATTGAATTCTTAAAGTCAAGGATTAAAAGTAATTATGTAATGACAAAAAGAGATTAACTTAAGAACAAAAAAAAGTACCTTTTCCATCTCTTATGCGACGTTTTATTAGACGACCATCTCCTAGCACATCCCGTACCTATGATGATGATAAACAGGCTGAAAGATATTATCCAAGATTTAAAGAGAAGAATGGAAGTACTGAGTAAAACGTAGAAGAATTGCCAAAGAAAAAAGAATGCATATCCCTTTGAAACATCTACTTGAAAACCTTACACAATCCCTGCTAACAAATATCCTCAAGTATAGACAATGTGCATCACTAATGGCATTTAAGGAAAAGAAATATTCTTCGAACCAAGAAATCGAGAGTACAAATAGAAAAAGAAAAGTTAAATTACACACCTGAATAAAATGGATAAGCTCCACTTCAAAGTGAACTTCTTCAATACCTTCTACAGAGGGTATCAGAGGGCTATGGCTTAAGTACTGACTTGTAACAAAGATCACTGCTTTCTCTCCCTTTGACATAGTTCCGATACCCATTTCAAGACCTTTTGGTACCTGGTATAGAAATACAATGAACACTATAACTGACCATAAACGAAGTTACTTTTGAAAGCTGCAATTGATGTGTCAAGATCAGTGCTTATACAGGTCAAGTAAAATAAATAACACTACATACCGCCTTTCAAAAATTAGAAAAATAACATTAGATACTAATTAATGTGTGAGGGATTAGGGAACTAATTGGACAAACAAGAATATATGCCAAAAAAGAAACCTCGGATTTTCCGAAAGTAAACAGAATTGGTTCACCAGTTGCATGTAGTTGAAGTGATTGCCCATTCCCCAGCTTGGCAGAAACCCTGAAATCAGCCACACCCCTCAAGTATATTAAATTTGCAGCTATTTCTGATGTATTAATTAGATTTCCTTAAGACTCTGTGTGTGTGTGTGTGAGAGAGAGAGAGAGAGGGAGGGAGAGAGAACAGCGAAATATGAACCTGGCTTTAACTTCGTAAAGATCTCTCGGATTTTCCCAACTCTGTGCCTCATGTACAACCTGTCCATTGAATGGCATATTTTAAAGTAAAAATCTTCACAATGAATCATATTGCTAACTAAGTCCAGAATTCAACTATATCCTTTTTCATCCAGAAAAGAATGCAAACAAGAGATCAACTATAAACTAATCTTCTTTATAAACAAGAAAGAAAGTAGGTGTGTATATTAGGAGGAGGTGACATAATGCAATGAATAAATTAAATCCTGTATAGTAAAATGAGGTTTGATCCTGATTCGAATGGCCTTTTCTACAAGTAAAATGGCATTAACATTCTCCAGTTATTCATACTCGTTTTAAAAAAATTATGCTCCAAAGTATAATAAGCATTAATTTAGTTTATGTTGACAGACAAGAATTCTACCCCTGCACCCTTTCAGATGCATAACCACGCCCAGATCAGTTCCCACAAAAAAAAATTTTTACTTGAATCCTTGATAAGCATATAATACATTAATAGGAAGATTCATAATCGTTTTTCATGGTTAAACATACCTTCTTCAAGATTCCCAAGTCTTCAGTTACGACCTGAGGATTATTTACAAAATCAGAAAAAACCGGGTTCTATCAAGTAATATAAAAAGAAGCTATAAAACCTAAAATAAGCAACATGAGTTGCTTTATGCCTCAAAAGTGCACGTCATCAAGAATTGCACTCTAGCATAAATCATAAACAAAATCTTTCACTTGAGAGACTTCAAAGTTCAAACTTCTTTAACTACCAAGATTTGTAGTAGCAGGAAGCAAAATGGGGTATTGGAGTGTACGGAACACAGACATAGTATTAAAGATAAGGTTTGTAGGACCAAACTAGACTGCTCATGCAGTAAAATCATGAACCTAGATGCCGAGACCAAAGTAAGAAATACATATCAACAAGAGATGCAGTTTTTTTAACTCTTTTTGCAACAAAATCAGATTTGTATAAATCCAATTTACTGTAAGAATAACAATTTGTAGCCCTTGCCTTGATTTTGGAAAACTCTATCAGCTCAATCTCAAAATTGAGTTCTGCATCCTTTGGAAAGCTATCTGAAACAGAGACTGGACAGTCATCCTCGCCATAGTGCAATTCAGGCTTCATTTTAAACTGAAATGGTTAGGACCACAAGAAGTGTTAAAGATCAACAACAATCAAGCATGACAAATAGATCTTTAATTGCTAAATAAACTATCACCGCACCAAGTAAGAAACATTTACAAGACTTCACATTTTCAGGTTATTCGTATTTCACTGTCACAGCCAAATAGGTGGAAAACAAGTTGAATTTAAGCATAAAGCAATGTGTTCAGCATAACTAATACCAATCTGGAACAAGAATAATTCATAAAGTTACTCTTTTACTTGAGTCTGGAAAATTTATTCATTAAAATCCTCAGACATCAATAGATCTAAGCATGTTCAGTGTCTTAATTCAGTGGATGCAAAAGAGCAAAGAGAGCATCCATGGTGTTTCGCCATAGGAGAGCTCTCTTTTCAGATGGTTAATTATGCATAACTGCATATTATATAAACAACAAGAATATTACAAAGCAACACAATATTGCGAAGAATGACCCTTCCATCAATAACTTAATATAATATATACAATTTCATATATACAGGAAACGACGTATAGACCATTAGACCATGTGGATGACATAGTATTCAAATATAACATAAGGGTCAATCACATAGACGTCCCGTCGGTCATTCTTTGAGAGGCTTAAAATACCACTACCAAAAACATACCACTGCAACTTCACCCTTCAACATTGTTGGAATTCCTTCTAGCAGCCCTAATATCATCTTGCTCTTACCCATAACCTGCCTTACTGGGATGCCTTTGCCTATAACAAGGAAGTAAAAGAGCGTCACAGCCTACATAAGAAGAGAAATTGAACCCAAATACTGAATATAACTCAAGTAAACGATTAACTAGAACATGTCAAACAACGGCAGAAGTTACCAGAAATCAGCATATATACTACTTAACACCCAACCAAAGTACATGAAGCATTTTTGCTTAGAATCTTGCAGTTGGCTGAAACTGCAACCCCATATAAGTTGTAAATAAAGATAATAGAAATAAGATTTCACGAGATATTTATGGGCCAGAGAACAGGAAATGCAACAGCAGAACTATAATGCGCTGGTAAGAAACCTACAATCGCTGGGGGTAACCTTAGTGCCTTTGTGTTCAACATTATTCAGGAAAAAATATAGCTTATCTTGAAGGTAGCTTGTATCAGATATATCTAAGGAGTTCAACGAGCCAAGACTTCTAAGAAGACTGAAAAGGTTTATATAATTTTTATTATTCTTGAGCAGCATAGAACTTAAATTTGTCGCAGTCAGATTACGTAGAGACTATTGAAAATTATATTGAACACATGGTGATTAGTACGGGAAGCAAGAACAAAATTGACGGTGGGGGCAGGGGCGTAAGTGGATCATATGTATATTTATCTCACATCCAATCTGCCTCCATATCCCCAGATGCTTATGAAAAAGTTTCTTAAAATTAATCACTACATCCACATCCAAAGTATAGATGGATTCATTTTCCTATGGAATGAAAAGAACATTGTGCACTTCAAATTCATTTTCATCATAAATATATATTCAAATTACAAAATTACACAAATGACACACACGCATATTTGTGTATGAACATATCCAGTCGCTAACAAAATGAGGTATAAAGTATATAGGAAAAAAGCAAGAAGAAGCATAAAGTCGAGCGCACCGCCAAATTCTGAGCGAGTAGATTGAACAACCACACCGTCTAGAGTACGAACAGTTGAATGATATATGACCTGCACAACAAACATTCATAAAATATCTAGCTACGCTCTTTTAATTGGTACCTTACATAGTTAGGTTCATATGAATGTTGAATTAGGAAGAAAATAGCGCAGTTACTAATAAACATTATTCCAACACGGGAAAACAAGGGTAATTTCTCCGATCATTTGCCTTTTGAGGTGATTAGACAACTCTTGCATTTTCAACTGAGATCATACATTAACTTCTTAACAAACATTAAAAAAGCAAAACTGAAAGAGCATAAACATAGATTGTAATGTATACTTGAAAACAACTACCCCGAAACTAGAAGTTAAAAGTTAAATGCTCTATGCACGCTAAATCCAAATAGCAAAACGATACAAAAACATGAAAGTGAAATAGGGAAGTACAAATAGGAGTCAATTTCAAACCTGATCGCCATCGGAAGGCATAGCATCACCGCCTCCTGGCCTAATCACAGCCTTCATCAAACCACCTGGAACCATCTTCTTTCTCCTAATCAACATGGTAGACAATCACGAGTTGGTAAAATTAAAAGAAGAAAACACAATATCAAATTGAGATAGCTAAACTAGTACCTCTTATCATCTTCATCAGAAGTTGTTTTCTTCTTTTGCGGCTTGAAATCTTGTTCCGCGTCTTTGACTACGGCCATTGGAGATAATCAGTTCAGCTGTTTGTGATTGTTGGAAGAGAGGTTGAAATTTGAGAGAAGGCAAACGATTATCAGCGTGATTGAAGCCTTGGAGGTACCGAACGTATTAGGTGAAGGAGGAGATTATTGAAGAGAGAGAGAGAGAGACCGCTCAGTGCCTCAGTTAAACCCCAAACTTATTCGTGACCAGACTAGTGGCGTTATGCGATTGACTGCAGATACATATCGTATTAGCATTGTGTATTTTACTAAAAAAAAGTTTTATATACTATATATTTTTATTTTTCCGGTAACTAATCGATCAACATAAGTGTCAAATCAAAATATGATAGGATAGAAAAATTAGTATATTACACATCAATTATTGAAAATAAAAGATGAAGTGAGAGGATAAAGTATGAGTAAATACAAATGAGAAATGAGAGGTGATACAGGATCCTACTTATCCTCTTACTCACAGGATTAATAAAGTGTCAAAATTAACGAAGGATGTAAGGAAGGAAAATTAGTGAACTTCACGTGTCATCTTGTGATGAGTATGAGGATATATTATTATTTCCTCTTATTTATCTTTCTACTCACAAAGTCACAATATTAACACATGTGTCAAAATCAATGAATGATGCGAGGAAAAAGAATTAGTGAATTTCACACGTCATCTTGTGATGGGTAGGAAGATTAAGTAGAAAGAAATAGTAGAAAAATATATCATTTTTTTCTTTTACTAATTCTCTTTCTTTCACATTTGATTTTGACACATATATTGATTATGTGAGTAGAAGAATGAGTAAAATAATATAGAATCTCTCTTGTTTTTGGAAAATTCTATATCATCTTATATCCACACTTGATTTTGTCTTGATCACATGAGTAGGAGAATATATAACCTCTCTAGATTTTTTAAAACAAACCTCGTTTTATTTTAGATATTATGTCGTTTATAATTTTACATGGAGTAAGTCAAACACTGTGTTGTGTTCAAATTAGTACTGAGCATGGAATAGTTTGGGTCAGTTTTGACCCCAAACTAAACCATAACCGATAATATCGGTTATGTGTTTTTCCAAACTAATGGGTATCGGTCTGATGCTACACACCTCTTGGCTTCTACCAATTCTAACTTCTATTGGGACGTGGGAGAATGAGCATGGGAAAATTATCCAAACTGAAATTTTCAATTTCAAAAGTTTGAAATCAAAAAGTCATATGGTGGGTAAACTCTAAATTTCAACCTTTTTATTTCTTTTTGTTTTAACTTTTTAATAATTAAATATATAAAATAATTAAATGATAGATCTTTATCGGTTCGGTTACGTGTACAAAACCGAAACCGACCCACTATCTATCGGTTAATGAAATTTTATAAACCAAACATTGGGTTTTCATTTGGTTCGTTTTAATTGTTCAGTTTTATCCAAAACCGGTCGCGATTCGGTTTTTCGGTTAAGACTCTCACCCCTAGTTCAAATTAACAGGTTCAGGTTGACAAGGTAGGATTATCAAACTTAAATGCAGCCATATAGCCTATTTAACTATTCATGTTGAAATAATCATCCTTAACCTAGACCCATATAATTTGTCATGACCATAGTTAACTCGTTTGTTTAAATGGGCCAAATAGGTTGGTGGATAAAACATGTTGGTAAATAGATTATTATCAAGATGTAACTTCATCATAAATATGTCGCATACCGGTTGTAAACACCGGTTATAATCAGGTAAATTTGTAAACATGTCATAAATATGTTGTATGTGAGTCGGAAATGTCTTATTTTGTTATTTAAAAACTTGAATTTTTAAACAAGTTGAAGGTTTGGTCCGAAATTTACATTCCAACATCAAAACGAACCGCTTTTTGATCAATTAAGTTACGACCTAAACCTATTATGACCTAATACAAATCAACTTATTTCCATGTGTTTCTTGTCATGTTTGTAATTGACACTCTTGATTTAGAGTGTAGAAAAGCCAATCAAATATTTAAGTTTAACAGACTAAATTTTGTATAACATGAAGAGACTTTGTCGGATATTATATATACGGTTGTGACTTGTTTTGTCCTACTACATTCTTCCATCTTGATAAAACTAAATTTGAGAACCTAAAATGGTAGGTAATACATAAGAGTTTTAGCTTAGTGATTTCTTATGTCTACTCACCATGAGTGTCTAAAGAACATATCGGTGTCTCGATTACATAAGATATCACCATGGGATTCTCTTGAAAAATACTAATGGTTGTTCTTTTATAGATTAATGATTGAACCTGCTAGACTAATGGGTGTGCAATTTTGATCCGAGTTGAATGGGCACTAGCATGACTAAAATAGGGGTTATTCGGTCTTTGAACCTAGCTAAGCGTTGTTGGTTTTCTACCTTTAATCCACATAAGTCACACATTACAGATTCAATAGGGATCCTTTTTTTGAGAATATTACCTTATGTTGAGAGACTATCCAACAACATCCTCCACACTACTATGTTAACTTTGATTGGCACCAAAGAATTCTAGCAGAATTTTAATCCATTGATCTCAATATCTGCAAATTTCATCCTCTCCAGCAAGGCTGACATGCTTTTTGTTGAGAAGACCCCTGAATTATGAAGCATCCACCTCTAAAGACCTAGTGCAGATGGTGATGGATGAAATTATTTATTAATATTATTAAGGAGTTCAAATTCTCAACAACTCTTTCATGAGAAGTTGCCCTCCAAACCCAACTGAGGCTGTGTTCCTTATTAACTGTGATGCATCCATCAGCTACTAAACACAATCCATTTGACTCCAATGCAATAAGACAAGGGAATTTTTCCTCTCGTCGCACCCTGGGAGCTACACATCACCCATCACATGATTTGGTTTGACACTCACATCCACTTTTTAAACATAGAATATTTAAACTGGATCCCCTCGAGTTTGGAATCTCCACCGTTTCAATGATTATTTTCCACACACAATTTTTAATACGAGTATTGCTGTTCAAATAGAAACCCTCATCGTCGTACAACACTTTGATCACCTTGTTCCATAAAGCTTCTCGTTTGTTAAAATCTCCTATAGACCAATACCACTTACATAACTTAGCGGTTTTTTTATTACAACAAAACACATGTACATACTTAACCTACTTTTAAATTAAATATTTTGTTGTCAACGACGGGACTAGAACCCATGACTATGGGATACACCTTTTCAACAAGTTGATATCACTATACTACAAGTCTCTTTGATAGACCGTTAATTATTATCTTCTGGATTAGGCAAAATAACATGGCCGGTGACATCTTTACATTCATAACATTTAATTAATTGTTTTTTGCGAAGTCATTGAAGGAAAAGCAAGCGGAAGGGACAGAGGAGCTAAAGGTGGAGTTAACGACGGCCGGACACTTCAAGCTGCGGCGGAGGAGGATCAACTTGATTGGAAGGAAGTAAGCAGAATAGATAGAAGAAAAATAGTAGGCTACCATGGCAACTTTTTCTTAACGTATGAATAAGCCTTTAAAATTATTTGTGCTTATTAATGAGTAATATGCCTTTACAATAAGAATCAAAAAGTTATTTGGGCTGCCATTAATTAAAATGGATTTCATGGAAAGATAAAAAAAATGTTGGGTGGCCAAGGCAAAAAACTTAATGTCCGTTTGGTTTGAGGAATGAATATGAAGGAATTAAAATTTGACTAAGAAATTTGAATTCATAGGAATTGGAATCCGTGAAAACTGTGTCTTGTTTAGTTAGTAAAAACTGAAATTGAAATCTAACCAAAAAATAAATTAATTCAATATATATAAACCAAAATAAATTATATTATCAACCGCTTAGCAACCCCCCTACACCCTCCGCCGCCACCACACCTCCTCCGCCACCTTACTCCACCCCTACCCTCGGCTCACCCCTACCCCCACTTTACCACCTTACTTTACCCCTATCCTCATCTCACCTTACTCTGTCTTACTCACCCTAACCCCACCCCAAGCCACCATACTCCACCTTACTCACCATACCCCTTACTTATCATACCTACCCCACCCAACCATACTTCACCCTACTAACTACAATCCACCTCTACCCTACCCCATTCACCTACTATACCCCACGCTTACTCTACCTTACCTACCTCTACCCACACACACACCCCACCATACCATAGGGTAAGGCAGGGCATATTATCTGGGGAGGGGTAAGGGTGGGGTGAATAAAAATGGAGTTGGATAGGGGTGGGTAGGGTAGAGGTTGGTAAAGGTGTCATAGAATATGTGGTAAGGGTAGAGTGAGTATGGTAGGGTGAAGTAGGTATGATGGGGGTAGGGTGGTAGAGTGGGGGTAGGGGTAGGGGTGGGGGCCTAGGGTAAGGACGGGTAAGCTGGCGGAGGAAGTGTGGTGGTGGTGGAAGTG
>JAUEJL010059236.1:0-18816 GCA_032274825.1 Drosophyllum lusitanicum | reverse complement strand
GAATTCAATTCCAAATACTTCTAAAACATGTATAAGCATCATATAACATGTAACTAACATCAAGAACACATCAAAACTTTTTAAAACACCCAATCATGTAAAACCCACTTGACAAGTTTACACATAAGCTTCATTAATGGTGTTTTCATGTTACAAGCATAAACCTAACTGCAAATCATATCAATATGATCAGAATCAAATAAGAAACATGATCTTACCTTTAGTTTCAATTAACAAACACCAAATCTTCACTTTCACTTTTCAAGTTTATGTTCTTCTTGTTCTTTCTCTCAAAACACACACAAACACTTTCTCCAGATTTACTATGTGAGAAATGTTTCTGATGTTAATCCTATGTAACCCACGTATGCACATCACCAAAATACCAAGCAGGAGGTGTCATGCAATTATCTCAATACATGCATACATATATCCGTACATATCTATATTTAAATATATACAAACATTTTACTTAATTAATATAACAATTAATTTAAGTAAGTTCAATTAATAGATAAATAAACATTCAATCAAATAATAATCACGTATAATCCTACCGAAAGCCTACGTAACGACTAGGCCCAAACTCAGGATGTTACAATAACTGTATTATATTCGTTTTTCTTCTTGATAATTTGTTTAAATTGTGTCATTTTGTCTTCGAGAAGTGTTACTTTTTGTTTGAGCATGTTATTTTCAATTTGGATTTGTATATGTTGTATATCTTTTCTAGATTCATCGGTTGCTCTGTAATTTAGCAATAATTTCTTCCTGAGATTTGATCATTTGTTCGGGATTTGTTTTTGTCATGTCTAGAAAAGTTTTGACTTCTTCAAGTTCTATGTAAAAACTATTTCACCTGAAGTATTCTATTGCTACTTCCATAGCATCTTAGAATCTGTAAAAACCTTTGTAAATTGGCTTAGGATACTGTGTATCTTTTATGATTGTTCCTCATTTGTTAAAAATGCTTATTTTTTACCCTAAAAATCACATAATGTGAAAATTTTCGTTTTAGTATTTCAGGTTTTTTTTACTTTGTTGATAAAAATAAATGCTTAAAGCATTTGAAATATGTACTTAAAATGACGACGCTTGTGGCATTGTTTGAACATGCCAGAGATTGTCTAATAAATATTGTTGTTTTTCTATTAATTTCGTGCCTATGATGGGTCTAAATTTTATTGCATCATTATGGCAGACTTGTAGAGCGTAATTGCCAAAGGTCAAAACTGCATTAGACCTTCTTTGGGTTTGTTGTATATTTTTCGCTTCAGGGTGTGTTCGGTAAGTGTTTATTTGTGAGGATTTGTAGTATTGTGGTTGTGCAACTGCTGTAAGTAATTATGGACTTTCTCTTTATGAGAAAACTGTGAATTGATGGCTGCCCGCATAAACTTTATACCCGCTACGTTTTTCTCTTTCTCTAAAGATATATTTAGCGAGGATGAGATCTTTTCTTTTTCTTTCCTTTGTCTTGCCAGCCATCTGCAAAAAATAATATGTTAGATTTATAGATACCATATCTGATATGCTATTGTTTTTTTCAAATAATATGTTCAAAATTTGTTTTATATCCATTATCTTAATATTTTGTAAATTGGCACACCTTGTTCTATATACTTTTTTATTTTGTTCATTTTTAGTAAAACGTACTATACTACTATGGCTTCACAATATATTCTAACTATAAATTCTTTATATAAAAAAATCTTGAATTTTTCTAAAGCATTTATTAATGCTTGGATTTCAAAGTCTAAACTTATCCAATTTGACCCTGCTTTGTTAAAGTTTCCATTCGCATATGAGCATATTTCTTCTGTATCTTTAGGACTGTATTTATCTGGTTTACAAAGTATGACTGCAGCCCATCATTTATTACAATCATCAACTTCAATAATTATATAGTTTGTGACTAGTGGTAACTCTAGTGGTTTGATATTTTTAACTGTTTCTTTTATAGTATTAACCAATTTTATATCTTATAAGTTAAAATGTTTTTGCCCACTCTTTGTTGTTTTTCTAAGAACTCTAAAATTTTTATGGAAATACGTGCTTGTAATTTTATTTATCCATTACCTATCTCTAAGCCAAGAAAAGAAAATTTTCTTTTAAATAATTTCATTTTTCTTTTAGAGACAACTATACTATTCTTTTTAATTTCTTCAAATATCGTTTGAAAATGTTTCTTGTGTTTTCACCGGCAAGTAAACTATCGTCAATAGCAACTAAAATATCGTCAATATATACTAAACATAAATCATATTTGAGAAATATATTATCCATAAACCTTTGAAATATAGATGGTGAGTTTTTAAGTCCAAAACTAAGAACATTCCATTCGTATTGTCCTCTTGAAGATGTAAACGTTGTCCATGGTTTAAAACTTTCTTCAAATTGTAACGGATTATATCCTGATTTTAAATCAAAATTTGAGAATACTTTTTTCTTTTGTATAAGTTTAATAAACTATCTTTATTTGGAATGTTATAACCATCATTTTTGTGTTATAATTTAAGCGTTTATAATTATAAACTATTCTAGTCTTCCCCCTTTTTATTTCACTATGATTTCTTACTATAAATGTTGCTAATCTACGAGGGCTTTCTGGTTTTCGAATTAATCATTGTTCTAACATATATGGTATCTGTTTTTTAAATTCTTCTTTATCAATTGTTCTAATTGTAATATCAAGATTTGTAAGTTTGAATTCGCATACATATTTTACCTTTAATTTTGTAATATCATCTCATATAAGTCATATTCTCTAAACGTAGGATTACCGGATAAATTTTGCTTTTTATAATATTTTTTTCTTTTCTTAATTCATGTGTAAGAAAATATGTAATCAATTTCACTGTCTCATTTTCTATATAAACTTTTTTACTTTGGTTTTGGTAAATTCTAGGGTCATATTTTTTTATTTGTTATCATGTATTTTTATGTATCATATTATTATTAAAATGGAGATATAAGAAAATTTTATGAAAATGAGTAATGGAATAAAGGAGAAAACTAAGAGATAGAAATTTTTATAATTATTGATTTTCCAAGTTTAACTACGACGTTAAAACATTCAGAATTTTTAAATTTAGAATACGAAGCAAAATCATGTAATAGTATTTCTCTAGAGTGTCATAATCTTACTTGTTGTTAGTCCTAGATTAAGTACTTTAACAACGAATGTTTGTAGAAGGGGGATTGAATACAAAGTTAAACTTTTTTAAATTAAATGCACACACTTATACTTTTAATATAATTCTTATTGATGTTAATGAAGAATTACATTTACAAGAAGACGGAAATTCCAAATACAATAAAAAGTGGTAACTAAATGTCTAGCACATAGACAAGTTTCTTTAAAAACAACTAATGTTCAAAGAGGTTCATATGGACAAGTTTTTCTACACTATGCTAACTCTTGAAACTTGCTCTTGCTTAAAAGCTTGACCTTGTTCTTTGAGAGAGATGTTCTTGTGGTGTAGTTGATGTAGTCTGCATGTTGATAATGCATGTGTATATATAGAGTCTTGGCAGCAACAGATTGGAGGTGAGTAGGAAACAAGATGGTAAAGGGAAAATAATATTTTAATCATAAAGCAAGTGGACAAAAGGTGATATTATTTTAATCAGAGGTGAATAAAGTAATATTACTTTTTCTGCAAAAGTACATCCACTAACAATATAATAATATTATTTACCCCACTTTATGCCTTGTAACTATAAACTTCTTCTTCCATGCTTTAACTTTTATCAACAATCATGTTTCTTCAGATTTTACTTTACCAAAGATGTAGTTGCCAGCCATACTTTAGTCTTTTGACAAATCTTCAAGATCTTTGTTCGTAGGTAACTTTAACCTTTTCCAGAGGATAAAGTTCTATCCATTTTGTCCCACTTGGTGGTATAAAAAGTGCAAATACTTTTACAACAAAAAGATCTAAGGCATAGTAGAACAACAAATATTCTGCCTTTGACATAGAAAAGTTACATAACAAAAATAAAATATAACAACTTTTTAGAACTGAAAATACGACTCAGCAAATCAAAATGCATTAAGCTGATGGAATTGAGCTTTAAAGCCTAAGTGTTGAATGCTCAGTTGATGGGAGAGAGTGCTCAGCTGATCATGAAATGCTCAGTTGATCAAACAGTTGGAGCTAAATAATGCATAAGCTGATCAACCTATATGATCAGTAGATTAAAATAGTTCAACTAATCATTCAGAGTGATGAGCTTATTAAAATAAGACTAAGTCTTTAAAAGAGATTACTTAGCTGATGACTTTCAGATGTTCAGCTTATCAAAATGACTCCTCGGCTGATACTTGAAATTGCTCAGTTGAGCTGTAGCTCATAGTCTTCTACACTTGTCTTTTCTTTAAGTGATCTCAGATGATCTCTTCGGCTGATGCTCAGTACTTAGCAATCCTTTGGCTGATATTCTATACTTCGTAACTTCTAGTCAGAATCTAAACAACACATGTTTAAATTCATTCTAAGTCTTACCGAATGTTTGGTGTCGTTATCATCAAATCCTATGTATCTCAATAGACAAATTTGATTATTGGGTTGAAATGGTTATCTACACAACAATGTTAGATTCTAGGTGGAAAGTTAGTAAGCTAGATAAGTAAAAAACAGAATTCGGTGGCTACTTTAACTGCTGAAGCTGAATATGTTGCTGCATGAAGCTGTTGCGCTCAAATTCTGTGGATGCAACATCAACTTCAAGGTTTTGAAATCACCTCCAACAAAACTCCTATTTATTGGGATAATCAAAGTGCAATAGCCATCACTTACAATCCAGTCTTTCATTCTAGAACAAAGCATACTTAAATTAGACATCATTTCATTAGAGATATAGTGGAGAAAGGTAAAGTAGAAATCAAATGTATTTCCACTATTGATTAGCTAGAAGATATATTTACTAAACCACTTGACGATAAACAATTTTCATATCTTCTAAGTGAATTGGGAATGCTCAACCCTTAAATAAGACATCACTTCATCAGAGATATAGTGGAGAAAGGTAAAGTAGAAATCAAATATATTTCCACTATTGATCTGCTAGCAGATATATTTACTAAACCACTTGATGATAAACAATTTCCATATCTGCTAACTGAGTTGGGAATGCTCAACCCTTAAATTTTACTAAACTTTTGAGCATCAGCTTGATATAATGCTAAGTTGAGTGCCTAGTTTACTGATATATCTCAACATTCAACTATGTACTTATCAAGTTGAGTGTTTAGTTCACATTTAATATGTGGATCTGTTCCGTTCACATTTCAATTTTGCTAAGTGTAAATTAAAATACATTGAGTCAGTCTCAAATAAATGTTTGACTAAGTGTCACTAAGCTGAGCTAAGTAGTCAGCTTAAGAACTAAAAGTTAGTCAAGCTGAGTGATCAGTCCCACAGTGTTAGTGTGTCTAACTTAATTATTAATCGATAAGTTTCATTCTTTTACAGCTGACTTAGGCTGAGTAAGTCTCAATTCATTATTTCATTGAGTCTGTTGGTTCAGGATCAATGTAACAGTAATATTTTATTATTTATGTAATAATAATAAATGATTTTTACATTAAAGAGCCATTGTAAATAACGGATTTTTACTACCTATACGGTTATATCCTTCAAATCAGAGATGAGTATAACAGGTAATTAAAAATCCCTGAACGATAAATTTTCTCTCTCTTCGAAAAAGTATAAATACTTAACCCGTAACACCTTTAGAGTTTTACTCCTACTATTCTTCTAAAACTTTCTACTCTGAGATCTTCTTAAACCCTTTTTTGATAAAAATCTAAGTGCTAAACCCCTCATTCCTTTAGTGCGATAAACTACAATCATTAGTCAATTTACAACAAAAGACCCGTTCTTTAAATTAGAGGGTACTCAACTGGATATCGATGTTCACATGATTAGAGGTTTGATATTTAAGGATAATGTGCTACCAATCATTAAGTTAAACAATTAACAGGCGTGTGTCACCATCCTAGTGAAGAAGAGAAACTAAGGTTACGAAGATTAGGTGAACTACATCACAAAATGCCCACTTTCAGTTGCCTTCACCGGAGGCCCAACATACATCGTCCCTCAACTACTGCCGGAACCAGGACTTGATCAAATAAGGGGGACGGTCTACAATGGAGATACAACAATTACAATCACTACAAGTAAACTAAGGGAGGTTCTCAGAATCCCAGTGAGAGATCCTTATGTGGCTCTAGTTGACAGACCCATGGAACAATCGATTCTGCTGTTGATGGGTCATCCTAGAGTAGAACGCCATATTCCCTACCGTTTAGGGTTTCATGGTTTCTACGGTGGTTTGTTCACTAAGAAGCAAGCTGGGAGGTCTTGATAATGTCGATGAGTTTGAGATGCAACTCCTCTATAACATGTACTACAACAGACAAATTGACTATGCTACTCTCATATTCAACAAGCTCATAACATTGGTGGAAAGAAAACAAAGGGACTTGACGGTGCCATTCATCAGATATATCTCAATGGTGCTTGAAGTTAAGCTAGGGGAGCAACAATATGAAGCTCGATATGATAATTTCCTTACCCTTGTTCTCAGCTCAAGGATGTTCAAAAACTCAATCTTTCCAGAACAAGAGGGGCTGAGTGCCCAGATGCAGGCTATCGTAGAAGCTGATAGTGCTAAAGCTAAGTCCCAACCAACTCAGCCTGAGAGACAAGAAGTTGACCTACCAATTCAAATCTCTTCATATGTGGGGACTTCATATCTACCCTTCTCTGAAACACCTTTAGTTGGTAGTTTCACAGGTAAATCTTCTAATCCCTTATCTCCTTCTCTATCCTTCACTTCTTCTATTACATATTTGGGGGACAAGGTTGTACAACACCCAGTACAGTCTAGCCCATCTCCCCCACCTACTCAAAAAGCACAATCTAAAGCCAACCCCCACTACTACCAAGGCAAAATTCATAACCTATACTAGAAAAACTGCCAAAGAGACTTCAACTCCGTTTGAAGTCTCTAGAGCTGCCGTCACATTGACACCTCCACCGGTAGGAGTTAAGGGGAATACACCTAGTCCTAAGGTGCCAATCTCAAGGATTACTTTTTCAACCCTTAAGCCTAGCCAGGGTGTGGTATCTACCAGCCCACACTCTCCAAAGCCATGGGAGAGCCTACTAATGTGCCTTTACAGAGCCATGAAGGTCACATTGAAAAACTAACCAATCCCTATGGTCAATTAACCCTTCTAAAACTATTGAAATAGCCCCATCCTCATTCCACTCACCCACACAATCCTTTCATGATTCAATAAGTACTCATTCTCTTCACTTCTCACACTCCCCTGCACAACCTGTCAATGAGTCTCCCATAAACCAAGGAGGCTTACAAGGTCCACATTCCGCTACCCTTGACACTAAAGGTAAACACCAACCTTTAGTTATGTTGGCCACAACCTCACCCCCTCCTACTCATGTCACTCCTACTGAGGTAATACCTTCGGTATCCTCAAAGGGTGTTGATTTTGAGTTTCCTAAAAGGAGTCTGTCTCCTGCCAACTTAGAGTCAGCTTCAACTTGAAAGTCTCAACTTTTTGAATTTGAAATGATGATGAGGTTCATAGGCACCGAGTTCAGGTCGCTCAATCAAAAACAAAAACATGATAAAAAGAAAATATATAAAAAGATTGATGATATGTCCACTGAACTCAAATAATTGACAGATATTGTGCTCCAACCGGAAAAACAAAGACCAGTTCCTTCAACCCCTATTAATGATGACAAAACGGGGAGAAGGTTGGTGAAGAAATTCAAGATGAGGAGGGATGAAATTAAACACTTGCAATAATATGCTCAAATCATGGATAAAATTATTAAGGAGATTGCAGAGTGTAAGATCAAATTTTCTTTGTAATTATTTTATTTTATTTTGCAATTATGTAAGCAATAAGTGTGCAAATATTGATCTAAGTAATCAACTCATGTATTCAAGTGATAAGTTCCAAATGAATACAATATTTCTTTTGATATGTTCAAAGTGTTATGATGTGTTCATATTTACGGTTTGGTATGTTCAAACTAAATGTTGGTATGTCTAACTTAGTTAATGATGTTCTCATTTATATTTGATAAGTTCAAATTCACTTGATGTGTTCAAAACAGTTTGATAAGTTCAACTAAATCTTGGTCGGTTCGAGATTTAAATACATAATTTGACTAAGTGTTTTCAAGCTGATCATAGGTTTTCTCGTCATCAAAGAGGGGGATTTTGTTAGTCAAATGACCTCATATGTTTAGATTTGATTAGACAAAATAAAGCTTGAAAGATAATGTTTAAGAGTGTTAAGATGAATTATGGTGAAACTGTCAGACCGACTAGTCAGCTTGAGCTGAGTAGTAAGCTCCAAGACAGAAACAGAGTTTCTAACTATGTCTTAGAGAATTCAAATGACTTCCTAAGGTAAGTAAGAGTAGTTATGTGTGTGTACACGTAGAAAACCAAAGTTTGGTTAAGGTACTCAGCTTGATGAGTCTCAAACTGAGTAACTCAGCTTGACAGGAAAGCCGGCCCGAAAAGAATTTAAATGTTTTTAAATTCTTCACTCCCTATCTATGGCTGGATAAAAAGATTCAAGATTGAAGATTCAAGTTTGAAAACTCAAGATTGAAGATAGAGTTATCCAAACTATATATGCTAATGTATAGGTGTTAGTTTAAATTAGTAGATTGGGATAAGTCTTAGTTTGTTAGTTTTAGCTATGTATCCTTAGAACAACCATATAAGTTAACCTTCTAATATGTTTGGAGATGAATCACCCATATGCTTTGTGAGTCAATCATAGATCTGGTTGTCCATCACCTGATACACAGAGGTTGTTTAGGGAGGCCTCGTGGTGAAGAATTTCAAGACACACACATACTTGACTCTACATCAGCACCTGCTTAACCAAATGACCAGGTCACAACCTCATCAGATGAGCTTGTGTCTACTGCTGTAGATGAAACTGTTCTTCAGATGTTTCTAATTCATCTCCACCTTGTGTTACTACCCATGCTCGTGCCAGGAAATCTTTTCCATAGAAGTTTACTGATGGGACACTTAAGAATAATCCAAAAAAGCGTGCTTTCTTCACCGAGACAACTTATCATCGGGCGGCTCTTTCTGAGCTGGCATGGCGCCACTCCATGAAGGTTAAGTTCGCCACAAAAATAATACTTACACCCTTTTCGGCGACCCACTGTGTTAATGTAGTCAATTGTAAATGGGTTTTCAAACATAAACAACATCATGATGGTTCTATTGATAAACACAAGGCGTGCCTGGTTGCCAATGGTTTTACACAACAATATGGTATCGATTATCAGGACACTTTCACTCCGGTTGTGAAGCCTGCAACAGTTCGATTAATTCTTTCCCTCGTAGTGTCTTGAGGATGGTATCTTCAGCAAATTGATGTAAGCAATGCCTTCCATCATGGCTCCTTGGATGAGGTAGTCTATATGCAACAACCTCCAGGATTTGATGACTCTCATTGGCCTCACTATGTATGCAAACTTCAGAAAGTGCTTTATGGCCTAAAACAGTCTCCTTGTGCATGATTTTCTCAACTTAGCGACAGACTACATCAGCTGAATTTTTAGTCTTCCAAAGACGATAAATCCCTTAATTTTTTTTGTTTATCATAGGACACTACTATCGACATGCTTGTGTATGTAGATGATACTGTTATTACCGGTTCTTCCCAACAAGTTGTTGATCAAGTGGTTCATGCCTTATTTTCCTCCTTCCTGATCAAAGATCTTGGCCGATTAAAATATATCATAGGAATTGTAGTCGTCAACAATTCAAGAGGAATTACATTGATCTAGCACAAGTATGCCTCTAACCTTCTTCACCGTGCTCACATAGAGAATTGCAAGAGCGTTTCAAACCCCGTGTCGGTTACAGATAAACTTGCTCGTGATTCTGGATCAACTCCTAGTCATGATGAAGCTTTCAAATATAGAAGTATGGTTAGAGGCTACACTACCTTATGTTGATATTTCTTTCGTTGTTAATAAGGTATGTCAATATCTTTAATATATAACCCACGAATGTTCATTGGGAGGCAGTAAAACGCATCTTAAGATATATAGAAGGCACGACAACTACAGGACTTCACATTCGACATTCCAGCTCTACACTATTTAGTGTCTTAATGGACACTGACCAGGCAGGTAGCATGGATGATCGCTGGTCCACCAAAGGATTTGAAATGTTTCTAAGTCCCAAGTTGATTTCATGGAGCTCACGCAAACAACATGTAGTATGTCAATCTAGCACAGAAGTTGAATATAAGGCCTTAGCTAATGGTATAGCTAAAGCAACATGGGTGAAATCTTTACTTAAGGAATTAGGTGTATGTCGGTCACGACCACCTGTATTATGGTACGATAATTTGGGAGCTACGTATTTGCCTACAAATCCAGACTTTCATGCACGGACGAAACACATAGAAGTGGATTTTCACTTTGTTAGAGAGGTGTCATTGGGGGCTCTTGATGTCCGATTTATATCTTCAAGTGATGAGGTTGCTGATGGGTTTACCAAGCCAGCAACTCGCAATATGCTTGATCGATTACAATTCAATATAAACCTTATAACATTTAAGATTGAGCGGTAATGTAAAGATTGTAAATAGCAATATTCTAGTTATGCATAAATGGCATGACTTGATCCTAGGTTGATTTGTTCTTATAAATGGTAGGATATGATTGTCTAGGATCCATTGTAATTTCTCCCATGTACTAAGTGTCTATATATAGTGTATTATACACCGGATGAATTATGAGACAAAAATTAACCATTTTATCTCGTAATAGATTGGTCTTCGAGAACTCTACAAGGAAGTTAATTGAGAGATTGTTCGATTTTCAACTACAAACATGAAATATAAAGATGGGTTGATACTAGATCGAAAAGCGAGGCAATAGACTGGGCTGAAAAGATAGGTAAGGCAATGGACTAGGCAAGATGGATGACATATCCGGCAGCAGCTTGATCGTAGCGACAGGGGCGTTCCGAAGGATTAGTTCTTGACGTCGACATGGTTGAGGCCAGGGCCAACGTCATAGATTAAATTCGGCTTACTAAAAAAATTAGAGTAAGCGGGGAGCTCCTTTCGGTTGTAACTTGGACATGTCATTCTAGTAATATAATCCCATATTGCTGATTTGCAGTTCAAGAAAAAAGGAAACTGCAATGGGTTGATGGTAACAATATTTTTTTCATATATAACATTTGTTATACAGTTCAACATAGGTAGAAAATTTAATTGCAAAAGAGTGAGACCAATTTAATTATAAATTTACATAATATATAAATTGTTAAAAGTAATAATTAATATATATTAATATATTGATTTATTATAAATGAAATTTGAAAAAAAAAAGTTTGTTGAAAAGAGTGAGACCAAATAATTATAAATTTACATAAGTAAACGTTATAAATTGTTAAAAATAATACTTAATGTATTAATACAAGACCAAATGGGTGACAATGTAAAAAGGTAAAAGTGATCATTTCGTTTACAACTAAGCATTAAGTCTCTCGACATCCTATCAGCTAGTTAGTTGATGGATGGTGCGGTTAAGTGTGAACACCATTGCTCCTTCCCCCCTTCTTCATGTTGGTTGGGGCCTAACCGTTCTTTGCTCACGCTATTTATTTATTTTATTTTTTTGAGTTTGTTGCCATTCATTGGTAACTTTGTTTTATTTTTATTTATTTTCCTTTACAAATTATCTCCTATAAACTCACTCATATACTCTCAATGTTTTTTGAAATACTTTCATATATACTCTTTTACTCTCTCATATTCGGTTCTAAAAAAATATAGATTCTAACCAACAAAACAAATTCACAACCTCACTCTCTGAGGTTCCAAAATTGAGAGGCACGAGTTCACAGCCGTTACTGCCAGAAAATATTTTCCAACTATAAGAAAAAGAGAGGAACGTAAGGAGGCGAGGCAGTTGGAAAAAGATGTCGAGTTTTTCCTCCGGTGACACGAGCATCTTATGAGTAGAGAGTTAAATGCAGATTGATTTCACAAAGAGACGATTCGAAAAAAATACAATTGGTGAAAAATGTAGTTTTTTATCTTTTTTTATTTTATTACGTAAGGTTAAAATTGTACTTTTAATTTATGAAATATAATAATTATTATTTTATCTTGTATTAAATTATAAATTATTTATAAAGATTAAATTACTTAAATTAATAATAGTTATAATAAAAAAATAAAAATTTAATATATATATATATATATATATATATTGTTGATAGAGAAGAGAGAAAGACTGATATGACAAAAAAAATAATGACGTCATTGATAACATGTAATTTTGACATGATCAGAGAGTATGCTCTGATTGGTAGATAATTGGAGAGACCGTAATATTATTCAAATTCAATTTAATTGGGAGTGTTTGGATGTAAATTGTGAGGTGGTTCTATGAAATATATGAGGGGTTTCTATTAAAGTTGTATAGTAATGTAATTAATTATTTGTTGTTTGTAAGTTATGTTTAATAACATGTGAATATTTTGTTTAAAGAAAAAATAATTATATATTTATATTTTGATATATGGCAAATTGCATGAAAATACAATAAACTTTGTCTTAATTATCATTGTATACAACCAACTTTATTTTTATTAAAACAATACAACCAACTTTTATAATCCTCCCATTGTATGCAAGTTGTTGTATACTATAGAAATTATGGAAAAGTTTATTGTATACAATGGTAGCTAAAGACTAGACACGGAAAAAAGTTGTTTGCATACAATGAAATTTTTTTGAAAGTTAGTTGTATTATTTTTAAGAATTTAAAGTTTGTTGTATACAATGACAATTAAAACAAAGTTAATTATATTTTCATGCATTTTGCCCTTTGATATAACTTTTATCGTAATATCACCTTTGTTTACAAATTATTATATTTTAATTGTTTTATCCATAAAGAGCAAAGGTAGGTAATTCTTTGACATTTTATTCGTTTTTATAGGGTAAATTGTATGAAAATATAATGAATTTTATTTTAGTTATCATTGTATACAACAACTTTATTTTTTTTAAAACAATACAATCAACTTTTATAATCCTCTCATTGTATGCAAATTGTTGTATACTATGAAAATTATGAAAAAATTCATTGTATACAATGGTAGCTAAATATTAGACATTGAAAAAAGTTGTTTGCATACAATAAAAGAATTATAAAAGCTGGTTGTATTATTTTTTAAAATTTAACGTTGGTTGTATACAATGATAATTAAGATAAAGTTAATTATATTTTCATGCATTTTGCCCTTTTTTATATTTTATTCCCTCTACATAAAATAATCGATATAATCACTAATTTCTTGGTTTTTTAATAAAAAGAATTAAAAATATATTAATTTTTAAAGTTTTGTCGTATTACGATAGAATTTATGTGTGATGATCACTTAGTGGGTCTTTTAAAACTTTTAGTTAGTGGAATAAAGTTGTTTACCAAACTACCACTACCACTATCACTTTAGGGCTCTTTAAAATTGATTGTTAGTATGTGATTAAATAACCGTACATAAACTATAACGAATATACATAATTATTGGGTAGTGAAACAATCGTCATGTTAGTGGGTTTTGAAACGACACTTACCTCTTGAAATTTTATATAAGGAATTTAATTGTCTAAGTTTTCTTATTTTTTTAACTAGTAATTTGGTACATAAAATTAAGGTTATTGTTACATGGATATGTGAATTCATTGTTAACTTGTGTTTTTAATTATATTTAATTAAATAATAAAGTATACTTAAGCAATTTACGTATGTATAGATAGAACCTATTCTATGTTAGGATCTTTTTTTATCTGATCTTATTTGTGTATACTTAGATTGATGTCATTATTATTTCTTTTTTAATAAATTTAGTTTACAATTCCAAAGATTTAAATATATAATTGGCTAATAAAAATATCTTTTAAGCACTTTATATTATAACATCAACAATAATATTATGATTGTGCCTTTACAATGTTGGGACATAGCTCCATCACGAGAAACACATTAATATTATACTAAATATTTTAGAAGTGTAATATAATTTTATACTTTTTAAAAAGAATATATATAAAACGTATTAAATATAAAAAGTTTTTTTACATATCCGAGCATCACACGGTATAAAACTAGTTAAGTAGGTGAGACATGGGATGATAGAAGGGAATAGATGTGAAGTTTTGTAAGATAGAATGAAATGAAAGAAAAAAATGATGTCACGCTGATTTAACAAGAGAAGAGGGAAATAGATGATAATGGTCTAACAACTTTTAATTAATTTATCATAATTTAAAATTTAAAAATTCTTATAAACAACGTGTTGTTAATATAAACAAGAAGATAGTAATTAAAGTATACATGGTTAATATCAAAAAAAATGAGATAATCTGTTACAGCCTCCTACTTATACTCTTACTTTTTTAACATAACACAAAGTCCTAACAGTATTTGCAAATTTACATTTTTCTTAATTACAGTACTTAAACTTACAACTTTAACGGACACTTAATATATATGATACCGCTCAATTATAATTCTTTTGGTAGATCAATATATGTGTTTATATCAAGAGATGGGATAAGAATAAATTAGTGAATTACAAGTGTCAACTAGTGAATAGACGATAAATTAAGACCTTGTTTGGCTCGTGAGATTTCGAGTGATTTTGCAGGATTTGCATTTTAAATTCTTTGAAGTCTCATGTTTGGTTGAAAATTAGAAGGAAGGGATTGGGATTTCAAATCCTATAGATGTGGAATTTCAAAATCCTTGGGGGACTGGTGGTATTTCTAAATCCCTCACATGTGGGATTTCAAAATCAGGATTTATCTAATCAACAATTCACAGTTCGCCTTCACCATATAAACCGACGCTGTACTCTCGCCGTCACTACCGTAATCGATCACCACCATAACCGTCATCGGCATCACCATTGTCGGCCACCACCGCCGCTGTAACCGTTGCCCTTCACCGTCTCCGCATTCGTTGTCATTTCCCTTTGTCTATCGCTTCCGTCACTACCCTAACCAGCCACCACCGTAACCTTCCCCGACGTCGCCCTTTCCCGTCTCCGCCGTCACCCTTCCCCGTCTCCGTCGTTACCCTTCCCCCTCTCCTCTTCCGCCTCCACTGCCATCGCCCTTCATCGACTCCACCTCCGCAGTCATCGCCCTTCACCGCCGTCAATCTTCACCCCGCCGTCACCCTTCACCGACTTTGTCACCCTTCACCAACTCTGCCTCATCCGCCTCCAACTCTGCCTCATCCGCCTCCGCCTCCGCCACCGTCGCCCTTCCCCACCTCCGTCACTATCGCCCTTCACTGGGCCCCGCTCCGCCACCGTCACCCTTCGCCATGCCCACTGCCGTCGCCGTTCCCTGACTCCGCCGTCACCATTTCCCGTCTCCGCCGTCACCCTTCCCCCTCTCCTCCTCTGCCTCCGCTGTCATCGCCCTTCACTAACTCCGCCTCCTCTGTCATCGCCCTTCACCAACTCCACCTCCTCTGTTATCGCCCTTCACCGCCTTCGCCTCCGCCGAAGTCGCCCTTCGGCGCACCCGCCTCCACGCCGTCGCCCTCACCGTCTCTGCCTACCCCTGTCTTCGAGCCATGTTTGTCTTAGAAACCCTATTGTCTTTTATAGGAACCAAACAAGAGATTTGATTGGATTTGAAATCCCAAGGGATTTGGAATTCTTAGGATTTCAAGTCCATGAACCAAACACCCCCTAAGAGTATTTAGCACGAGTAAATTATTTGAAGAATCTTTTTGCAAATCATGTGAAAACTAGAGAGGAGAGTGATGTTTATCAAAAAAAAAAGATGATTTGTGTGTAAAAATTATTATAACAACAAAAGGTGATTGTTTATTGTAAGTTTGTGTTATGTACAAATAACCTCCCTTATACCCTTGAATATATGAATCATGATGTGCGTGAATCAGATCAGGTTTTATATTTATAAATTGAAATCGCCAAAATTCTGACTACAACACAAATAGTCAAGTGTACCTAATCGTATCGTAGTATAGTTATCGTAAGACCGAGTGTCGAACACTTGGAAAACGAGTATGATTTTAGATTTAATTATTAATTAGTCTAAAGAAAGCGAGTAAATGGGGGAATATGGGAATAAATCAACGAATGCGATAAAATATTAATTAGATAAAAGAGAAAACAATCCAAAAGTAAGATAAAGCTGTGAGCTTGGAATGAGAAGGATTAAGAAAAGAAGTGTTCTTACTTAGATTCGATTACCCCTTATTTATGGTTGATTTCAAGATAGTACAATGGATATTATTCATCATATACCAATTCCTAGATTGGTTAGATATCTTGGTCAGAAACTCTAACTCTATAATCACGAAAAATACTAATCCTATGGTCATGGGATCAAATACTATCATAATTAGTCACTTAGTTTCGAATCATGCAAGACTTAATCAATATTAATTGTTATTATTCATTCAATCAATCAATCAATCACACATAATGATCTTCACATGCAATTGTTTATACACATTAAAGTTAACTAATTTGTCACTTAACCTTAGGATTTGGTCAATCACTAGTCACAATCACCTAATAGTCTTAGATTATCATGATAAAAGAATATATAGATAGATTGGTCCTCAAACCTATTTAAACTCAGTCAATAAAACACAAAGTTTGAAACTTTAACACATATGGGTCTTAGAAGAAGCAAAACATGATAAATATATAACTATTAATTCATCCAATTCATTAAAATCAAACCATAAAACAAAGGTAATCGCATCTAAGTAAAAACCATGGTATATAAACCATAATAAGAAGAAAAGAACATCCGGAAATCATAGATGAATGCTAAACATAGACAATAAAGCAAACCGAATGAAAGCCGATGATTCGTTAATTTTGATTCTTCATTCTTGAGCTCCAAATCCGCTCCCAGGCTTGCATATATATATTTCCTAAGTTGAAAATAGGGCTGAATTTATAGATTTCACATTTCTGGTGCTTCGCGTCGCGACCGGGTTCTATCGCGTCGTGACCGGTAGATAAGTCATGACTTTTTTGGATCTAGAATCCCGTCGCATCGCGATCTTGTATTTTCAGACATTGACCATAAAAATTATTTTTTAGCCCTCTGAGTCTAGTTTACGTGGCCACTTGAATCACCTCAATCCGAGTTTGTATGAGTGAGATATGTTCAAAATAGTGGAGGTGTGTCGGAGCTGACAGCTTTTTTTATTTTCTTCGGTTTTCGCTCAAAACTTTTCATCACCCGCCTTTTTTTACCTGAAATTCAACAACTTAAGATAATAAGTATCTCATGACTCATTTACGAACAATATTTGGTTAAAATAAAATAGATATCGCATAAAAAATATATCTAAATACGACGATATCAAAATACCCCGCACTTGAGCTTTGCTTGCCCCAAGCAAATCATAATTTTATCCGGGCTATAGAACTCAAATAAATAAGGGCAAAATGCGCGAAAATACAAAAAACTTTACCAATACTGTCATTGTATGCAATTAACTTTATTTTGTACCTAAGAATACATAAAAGTTACAAATTTTGTTCATTGTATACAATTGGTAACCTGATTACCAGGTTACCGGTTATCCATTGGATACAATGAACAAAATATGAAAGTTTTTTGTATTTTTAGGTGCCAAAATTCTTTTATTTTTTTCAAGATTACCGGTAAGTTGCCTGCTATAATAGGTAACTTGCATACAATGAATAAAATTTGTAAGTTGTGTGTATTTTTAGGTACAAAATAAAGTTGGTTGCATACAATGACAATATTGGCATAGTTTGTTGTATTTTTGTGCAATTTGACCTTAAATTAAAGAACTTTGACTTGTAAAAATCAAAATAAAATTGAAATTTAAATTTAAATTAATGGCTAAGATTTAATTTTACTAAAAACGAACAAATAAAATTGTCTAATAAAAACTACTCAGATTAGTCTATTTAAACAAAGATAAGAATGTGTGTTTTAGTTTTTCAGTATATTAACCCTTTATTCTATAAAAATAGTATAAAACATAAGACCATGCGCATCGGGGGATTACCAGCGCTGGCTGGTTCCCCCTCTAGAGCTAAAACACCATCACCCCTCATAGGGTTGGTGGTGTGGGTTGCCTAGCTGGTTCATGTACCAGCGGCAGGTTTTTTTCTTTTTATTTTCTTCTCTCTTTTTCTCTCTTAATTAATATGTATTTTTTATTAATATTTGATGTAGGTTGAAGAGGGTTGGATGTGGGGGTTTGTGGGTTAGAGATGGTTGGAGGTGTGAGATGATGTGGATGCTAATGTGATAGTGAGTTTGATAGGTTAAGTCCATTATGGATACAGATTTAATTAATTGGGTATGACTTAATTTAATTCAATTGGGTATGACTTAATTTAATTAATTAGGGTTATTTGAACCTTTTACTTTCAGATTGTAAATATGTGCCTGATTAGTTATTTACTATTTGATCCGCTTGGAAACTATTGACTAGTTGGTTACTGATGAGCGTTTTATAAAAAAAATTACATCATGGCTATTGCTTGGTCGAATATTGTAAAACACAAAACTTGGTTTTTGCTCTAGGGAGGTCGACATAAGAGGGAGGGAGAGAGTAGGATTTCCAAATTTCTTTTAGAATCGTGTAACAACGGAAACCTTATAACCTATTTGAGTTAGGAAACAACTATAAGGTTCAGTTTGTTTCGTAAAATTCAAGAATA
>JAUEJL010059225.1:0-18819 GCA_032274825.1 Drosophyllum lusitanicum | reverse complement strand
TCCCGACTAAAGATTTACGCGTCACGAACTTAGAAACTTCACAATAACGCATAAACACGACATGCATGCGGTCCAAAACGCTACATAACCGAAATGGAAGCATAAGATTAGTGAAATATACCTCTCGGGTTCACCCACGCGAAATCTCGGTCAAAACAACGCTCGTAGTCGAATCTCCGATCTTCCCGAACCTTAGATACGAGCCCCAAACGAAGCACGGCACTCCCACACGACCACACTACTCGGGTTCTCTCGAAAAACCGGCAGAGTAACGACTCTAGATGGGAGGTTTGTGTGAAAATCGGCTGAAATGCGAACCTATTTATAGAAACTGAAATCAGCCCGACGCGTCGCGTCCAATTAAGAAACGCGTCGCGTTCCTGACACACGCAACACTGACACACGCAATTATCTGACACACGCAAACTCGCTGACACACGCAACCGAACGCGTCGCGTCTCAACGCTCGACGCGTCGCGTCGCGATCTACAGAAAATCCGAATTTTCATTTTCTTTTTCAACTTTTAATATTTTATTTAATTAACAATAATATTCCTTAATTATCATTATAAATAAATAAACTCCATAAAATATTATTTATTCTCCAATAAATAATATTGCAATATTTCATAAAATTCTGGTCGTTACACTTCCCTACTAAACGGCTAGCCGTGCATGTTAAGATACGAGAAAGATTGTATTTTGATAAGGAGATCCTCATCCCTGACATGGCATTTAATGATAAGAACGACCATCGTAGGCACAAAGGACATATTAGAGATCTTCGGAGATCTTTTAAGGATTTTGAGCAAAGCATAATTCGAGGAAAGCATTATCGGCTTAGGGCTTCTTTCAGAGACAATTTCAGGTATAAAAACTAACTCACAACACACTGAAAAGCCAACTCTGATCATTCTAAACATAATTCTCGAGGTAAATACATACTTCAAAAGACTTTACTATTTTGGCGGAGATCTAAGTAGATCTTCCCAAAAGAGTTTCATCTCCATATAACTTGACCATCATAGGCGAATACGGGTCATCTTCCTTTAACATAAGGTGTTATCGTTTTGTAGGATCGTTCAGGGAGAGTTCAGAATGGCAGTCGTGTAATCCAAGGATATATGCACGATCAGGAAATACCTAAGATAAGTACTGCTAGAAGCATATATTCTATCTCATACATATTATCCTTTGTTGGCTTTTCTTCAAGAAATTCCCTTTTATTTGATTTGAGCTGTCCAAAAACCCCACTGGGCCACAATAGAAACGCTCGTAACAAAGATGTTGTTGGGCCATACTAGGGATATACTATGGGCTTTAAAATAATAAAAAATGTTCCTGAATCCTGAGTGTTTACTTTTAAAAGCTAAAACCAAGTTTAGATTTGGATTTTGGAGGTAAGATTTTCCGGGCTCAATTAACGCTGGATTCTTAGCCCATCTGCCCAATCTCGAGTGATCTTCACGGATTCACTGCACAGGCACTCGGCGGCAGGTATCGTCAAAGAGTCGACCAAATGCAGCAACTCTTGTTTGTAGGTTAGCCGTTATTAAATTATAAATTCTACTCAGTTCGAATGACCAGCGGAAACGCCGATTCTGCCGCCGAGCAAGAATTACAAGTTCCGATTATCGTTAAAGACAATTTAATAGTCGTTAACGGTGCAGGGGATGGCGGAGAAAAGGAGTTACACGAGCTTTTGTTGCCAAACATCAATGATCTCCCCATCTCCCCTCCTTCTGCAATTGAATTCAATTTCGTTACATACTTCGCTCCTGGTATATAATTTCACCGACAATTTCTTTAATTGATTCATGAGTCGTTCTCCTTCCGTTTGGGAGAAGTACTTATGTGTGATTCTGAACACTAGTGAGTAAATAAACCCTAGAATTTTTCGGTTTCACATTTGAGATAAAGTATTTGAGGGTTTTATCTTTAAAGTTGTTATATTTAAGAGAAATTTATCAAATTTGATGTTAGAAGTTAACTAATTTAATCTAAAAAGTCAAATGTGGACTAGTAAATGTGTGTATGATATTAAAGATCGACTTTAAAATGTCAAATTTAGACTTAGTTTGCCTAGTGGTACAACCCAAATAGCATACTCCTGTATTTAGCATGAATAGGGATTTCTTGTTTTCATATGTATCATCTCTTTCACAGGACAAAGGAAAAAGGCTCCACCTTGAATGTTAAATACTTAAATGCATCATGATTATTTCCAAATCCATATGAATTCTGATTGCTTTAGGCCATTTATTTTCATTTGGTTATTATAATTACTTAATGAAATATGCTAAATGGTTTAACTTTCGATAACTTAATTTTTAATGTTTAAAATTAAGAAGTGTCAAATCTACATTTGAGAAGTACTAAGTTCATTATTAAAATCAAATTGCAGTCTTTTTATGTGATAAATCACATAAGGGTGTAGCTTTGTTCTTTTCCCCCTTCGGAACATGCTTTTTGGTTACATTCTTGGTTTTCATTCTTATTAGATTTTATGAAGCCGGAGCATGATCAATATATTTATCGCCATGCAAATGGGTAAGAATCTTGAAACTATCTCTGTTTGGCATCCCTCTTCTTTAAAAAAAAGTTTGAACCATCATTCTTGTCATATAACCTCTAACTGCCGGAAAGAGTAGTTGTAGCAACTAATCTAATATAAATATAAAAATGAGACCATTGGGCACTAACATGTAGAGTGATAGAGTTTTTGAAAGTTGAAAACATTATTACATAAGGAAGGTTGGTGTGAATGATGAATTTTCCATGTATTGTTAGAATCTGTTGGCTTTCTTCCAAACATTATATAGTATCTTTTTGTCAAATGAATTAATTGTACCATTTAATGGAATTTCATGGACTATGGTTGACAATCTCTGTTTTCTGCATAAAGCTTGTGTATTATTGGCTTGGCTGCTGGACATGTGGCCTTTAAGGATGAAGGAGGAGTCATTGAGGTGGATTTTAATGTTGGAAAGTCTAATCGCAGTGAGATCAAGGTCACTGGGAAGCGCAAAAGGGTACATCTCTTATTCAATCTTTTTTTAAAATAAAATGAAATTCGAAACTATGTTGCAACTGTGATGCAAGATTGAGTCATCTGACAGAATTGGTTCAATTTGGTTAAACTTAGGTTTGTTGATGTAGGGTAAAATTCCGTTGGTGGTTGCATTGTAAGAAGTACAAAAAGGGGTGCTTTAATAGGTGAAAATGACCTTTTCGAGCATCTAAATTTAATTGCTATGTTAATTTGCACACTACTTTGTGATCAGAAGTTTCCTTCTTTGAATCGAGAAAACAAATAACCTTTTTGAGTTTTTTCTAATAAACACAAGAGAAATGGTTTATAACCAACAGTTTGATACCAATAAATGTTGTTTCAATTTCTGGGCAGGATCATTGATATAGCCTCTGTCCATTCTTCACAATGAAACACGCTTGCATTGTTAAAATTCAACATGATTTAGAAATTCAATTTCATTAGGGCACCCTGCTAAAATCTAATCGTGAGATTTTTCTAATTTTACCATCTTTACAAGATTTAATTTATGTTTCATGTTTCTCCATATGTTATCTGGTTCATATAGTTTTAAAGAAGTCGAATTTAGCTAGTTTTGTCCCAAAATCCAGAAGTTATATATCTTAGAGATGGAATACCTAGCAACAATTTGATCATGAGTTCATGACATTTTTCTATTTTCAGCATCTGTTACAAGGTAGAGTTTATCATTTGTCTCCTCACTTTATCTGATTCATATAATTTCAAATTTGATATTTAGCTAATTTGATCCCAAAAGCTAAAACTTAATCTCATAGACGAGACACCTAGCATTGATCCGTTATTTTGTTTTTAGTATGCGATTTTTCTCATATTAATAAAATATGCAAGGCTTGATGCTTTCTACATTTCTAATGTTAATTTGTTGATTCCTTTTTGCAGAATGCACAGCATTTTGAGTCCAACACGGCATTATGTAAAGTATGCACCAAAAATGGTTTCTATATTGTGAGGTAAACTTTTTACCTAGCAACTTTGTTTTATGCTTTTTGTATAAACCCTTGGCTTTACATTCAGAAATTGATCTCAAACGTGCCACGATTTTATTATGGAGATGCTAAAGTGGTAAAGATTGTACACCCTCTGTTCTAGACTTCCTGTTAAAGAGCCCACTCTTTAATCTAATCTTGTTAAATTATAATTTCATAATATGAAATCTGGTGCAAATTAGCAGCATCTTTGTAATGAATTCCTCATATGGTTGCCATCAACTGTTTCCGAAAACTGAATAAACTTTTATCTATCTTGAAGTTAAAAGTTGTCTGTTTGACTTAGAAGTCAAAGCCTTGACTTTTGCTAGGAAGTAGATGGTGTATAGACTGCTTTTTTTTTCTTTATCTATCTTTATTCAATTTTATATCTGAGATATAATGTCTTGCTTACTATGGATCCCACTTGACATGTAAAAGTTGAACTTATGAAAGCAGCTTTTGACAGATGTTGTATAAAAGGCTCTTTATTGGAAGTGAATGAGCGGTTGATAAAGCAACCAGAGTTGCTGAATTCATCAGTAAGTATATTGTTGTAATACACATGAATACATGATATGCTTAAATCTTGTATAAGTGAAGCTTCTTTGTACATAATACCCATTATGTTCAAAGAGCACTTAGATAATATGTTTACATTGATGCCCTTAATCTTTCTCTATTAATTTCTTTCAAAGGTTCACATAACTTACGTCGTTAAATGGCATTATGGAGTTTTAACCTTTAAAGTATGCAAAGCCTTTTTGATCCATTTATGTGTCCTATTTAAATGTATGCTGCCTTTTTGATCCGTTTATGGGTGACATTGGGTGTGTTTGGCGAAATTAGCTGGAGTTGAGGCTGATTAATGATAATCCCAAGCTCAATCCATAAGCTACTGGTAAGGTATTTTGGGGGATTATGTTTTTAATAATCCTCTCAAGATTTTAACACCCGAACGAGGCTAGAGGGCTGGAGAGTATAAAAACTAGAATCCCAAGCCCCTATAATCCCCCGTAAGCCCGTTGCCAAACACACCTTATTTGTCTCATTAAATGTATGCAACGCCTTTTTGATCCCTTTTTTCTAATTCTTCAAATGTCTAGAGTGTTCAATATGAACAAACATACATTACAGTAATAATCTATCATTTTCTTTAATAAAGGATTTAAGAGGTTTGCATATTCGAATATAATTCAGATGACTTTGACCTGTTTGACGTGTTTCCTCTTAGCTAGATGTTTTAGCTCAACCTGTTTGACCTTTTAGATATAAAACATAATGCAGATTGACCCATTTATAAAAAGTAGGTCAAAATTGCCACATTTATGCTCATGTTGTAAACTGAAGCAATTTCAAGATTCTTATTCTATTACCTGAATTGTGGTCAAATGCAGGCAGATAGAGAAGGGTACATTGCTATTATCATGCCCAAACCAGCAGACTGGCTTAAGACTAAAGATTCATTCATGACATTCGACGAGTACAAGAAACTGAGACAATTCTAACTTCCCCAAATGCTCGGCTGCCTTGTTGTTGTGCCCATTCTTCTTCAATAAAATATGAAGATGCAAGTTGCGTTACAGTAAAAAGGCTGCCATAAGCAAATTTGCTACATTTTTTATGTCAATTTTCTTTACTTTTGCAAGATTCTTGACATTTTGCAAGTATGTTTATTATATATGATGCATTTACAAACAAAGTTTGAATCAGTTTGAATAATCGTAAGGTGTGATCTGAATGATGTCACCACACTTGCACTCAATTATGTGATCTGGGCATTATTTCATCTAGCAAGAGTCTTCTTGATCTGTTAACATTAAGCAAGCACAAGTAAATATGATCTTCAAGTTCTTCCAATTGCTCCAAGAAGCAACTCTCATGAACCCTGAACTCCCTTGTCACTTCCTCTAAGACCTCAGCCTTCCGATTTCTAACACATTTACCAGCCATTGACTTCCTGAATTCAACTTCATTTTGTAATCTTCCCACAAGCCAACCCATTGTGTCAAGGTCTTTGATAATTGTGTAAACCCCTTTTGCTGCCACATCTAGTTGTGCACCAACCCGTTTGAGCTCACTCATTTTGACTCTTTTAGTAGCTGATTTTCTATTCTTGATTAGCCCAAACAAACACGAGATCATCCCTGGAGATACTGCAGTCACAACCAAGCCATGACCAGCAAGAAACAGCAACGCAACAACTAAAACTGCATACGATGCTAAAAGAACACAACCCCCGGTTTTTTTAAAAATACTAATAACTTTTCGCTTTCTTTTGATCCTTGTTTGCTTTGTAGTTAGCTTCTTTAACAACAGCTTATGGTTGGTGTGTAATGTGGGGAACTTTTGTGGATCGAATTCTGATAAAGGATTCGCCAATGATGAATATGAAGCAAGTTCTTCGTATATCCTCGTGTGTTGCTTACAAAAAGGAACCCTTTCGGCTAGCTTGACAATTTGTTTGACTTTTTGATGGTTGGCATTGACTTGATGGATCGACTCGAGAAGTTCTTCATATATCACCCATGCTTCTAAGCTGGCTTTAAAGAAGTCGATGAGCAGATGGTGTAGATTGAAGGTGTTAGCCAGGTTGGTTATGGTTTCACCTTGTGGTTCGAGAAGGACGTCACATAAATGTATGTAATGATCATGAACAGATGACGAGGCTGTCTCATCATCAAACCCAATGTGGGTCTGAACTTTATTACAAATATCCATGTAAGAATGTGTTCTGAACGCTTTCTTGTATTCTTGGTTAATATCGGTTTCTTTCACAAAGCTAATTGTGGATTCTTCATCAATATTACCTGAAAGAACAGGGAAACATAGTTACATAAAAGTAACCTGCACGAATCTTGAAGTTCTATGAAACCAATTTAAGATAAAACACACATATATGATCAGAAGATGATGATGCATGGTGGTGATGATGATGAACATACCACTGAATCTAATTGAAGGAAACTTGAACTTTGAAAACTTCATCTTCATTCTCCTGGAATTTTATATGGGAACATATATATTTTCAAGAAATTGGGAAAGCTTACTTGAAAGATATCTTGTTTATTTATAGGCACCAACAAGAAACAGTTAAGTTCCTAAGTAGTTTGTTTTATCACACGTTTGCTTCCTTTCCACGGTATCTCATCAAGAAAGGGATGGAGACCCATACAAATATGTCGATCTATATATTATGTTGTCTGTATCTATGTATGTATATAAATTGAGATTTAGAAGTCCAAGAAAATGAAGTGGGTAACGAGGATTACTTAACAAACCTTACCATCGTCATGATTTATGAGTGCAGAAATTAAAGGAAATTCTTTCATTTAATGTTGTCCAACTATACAATTGTATAACGATTGATTATACATAACAATATTTTTTTTAATTATTATTATGTATGGAAAAGGAAATTTTACAAGGTACAACAACTTATGTGTGCAAGGCAATAACTACGTACGTAAGCCACTGCCACGCTACCCTCTTCTCATTCCTTATTTTGCGATGCTTTTTTAAGAAGGTGCTTGAAAAACGAGTCGTGTTGTTAACAAAATAGGAACAATTTAACACATTGCATTATCTAGCAATTTTATTTACACTCTTGCTTATTTTCATTTAATTAAAGACAAAAACCAGTTATATATAGAGAAACCATCCATGCGGCTAACAACATCTAACTTAGATGATTTTATACTCACGTCACTTAAATCATGAAGCATTGAAATAACGTGAAGACCTCAATTAAGTTAGATGATATCGGATCATCACCACCGAATAATTATTCTTCCTTTCAATTATGTGATATGATGTGATGTATATATTACATATGATCTTTAACAAATTACAAAAAGGAAAATTTTCTATTTGTCAAGAATAAGAGGATATCTTTAAATTTAGTAGATATATATATACCAGAATCTAACCATATCTTCGTTGAAATTATTGACAATAGTGATGTCCAAGTGTTTACAACCATCAGTTTTCAAGCACATATATATCTTCCCAAAAAAGATTCATGTAAACAAATTATTAATTATAACGACATAAAAATAAGAGGTTAGCGTGGCTTAGCTTGTTAATTATATTCTTGGGAACATAACTACATAAGTTATTGTTCCTTGGAGATCTTCCTTTTCTAGATTAATCCAAGAGAAAAACCTTTTTTTTTTCTTAATTAAGGATAAGGATATATGATTCTCTAACAAAAAAGACGTTATTTTGGTTATGCATGTGGCCTTAAATTAATAGCTTCCTTTTCGGGGAAAATCATGAGATCGATGATGTTAAGGTTTGGTAGAAGCAAAGCAAATGAAGCTTGTCCCGACGTACGTAAACCAACCTAGATAGCTAGCTAGCTAGTTCTTGGAATATTAATTGCAAAAAACGTACATCAATGATTTATTAAGAGGTATTGAAAAGCAATCATAACCGAATAATATATATCGATTTAGACATCTCCCACGAACTTATCCCGCGTGGATAAACTTATACAAATAAAACTGATCGACTTTATTGTTAGCTAGATTTTCGTTTTTATATATAAGTTAATTTGATGTATATGTAATATGTGCATATATATGCATAGTATACATACGTCTGTATATATGTATACATATAGGTGGGTGGGTGTACGTATCTGATCCATCCCTTCCTGTCTTTTATGTTGGAGAGAGAACGTAATATGGAAGCAAACGTGGGAAACAAACAAACTTTCCAACTGTTTCTTGTTGGCACCCTATAAATACACATGATGGCTTTCAGGTGTAAGCTTTCTTAATTTTCTTTGAAATCGATCTGTTTGCATTTTCTGTTCCATATCTCCAAAAGAAGATCATGTGTTTCTCCAGGTTCAAACTTCCCTTTAAATTCACAGGTTAATTCAATTCCATCATCAAATTTTTGAGTATTTCTAGTGCTTTTACTTATGCACTAATTTATCTATAACATATATACCTCATGATTTGCCCCATAACAATAATCATCAGAAAGTTTGATTCTAGATAATCAACATACATACAGATTTGTAACAATAATTGGTTTTCTTGTTTATATCAGGTAGATACAAGAAACAATCTACAAGTAGGTTTGTCAATGAGATGGATGTTAGCAAAGAGTACAAAGAAGCGTTAAGGACCAATTCTTACATAGAGATTTGCCACAAAGTTCAAGGCCACATAGGCTTAGGTAATGGATTAGCTTCACCTTCGTCTTCATCCTCATCATCGCCTATTCATGATCATTACATTCGTCAGTGTGACATCCTATTCGAACCACAAAACGAAACCATGGCTAGCCTAGACAAGAGCTTAGATATTCATTGCCTACTTCTTGATTTTTTCGATGCTGGCTTAGAAGGATGGAAGGCGTGTGAAAAACTTCTTCAATCCATCCATCAAGAAAATGTAAATCATCAAAGGGTCAAAAGGGTCATCAAAATAGCTGAAAGGGTTCCAAAGAGTGATCAACAGACTACAATGTACAAAGAATTAGCCTCGTATTCATCATTGGCGAACCCCCTATTGGATTTTAGCTCAGAAGAGTTCCCCAAAATACACAACCACCTTAAACTCTTGCTAAAGAGGTTAACAACAAATTGCACAATGATAAAAAGAAAGCGAAAACTTATCATATGTTTGAAAAAGGCCGTGGGTTGTGCGCTTGTAGCTTCATATACAATGTTAGCCATTGCACTTCTAGTTCTTGCATTTCATGGATTGGTTGGAATTGTTGCATCTCCAGCCTTGATAGCTTGCTCATTGGGTTTAACCAAGAAGGCAAAGGCAACCCAGAAAGGTCTCAAGACGGGCGAGCTTAAGCAGGTTGGTATGTTACTAGATGTGGCTGCAAAAGGGATTTACACATTGATCAAAGACTTCGATACAATAGCTTCATTTGTAGGAAGATTACACGACGAAGTTGAATTTGGGAGGGCGGTAGCTCGCATTTGTGTTGGAAATCTAAAGCCTGATGTGTTAGAGGAGGTGATGAGGGAGTTTAGGGCTCATGAGAGTCGTTGTGTGGAACAGTTGGAAGAATTTAAGGATCATATTTACTTGTGTTTGCTCAATGTTAATAGATCAAGAAGGCTCCTGATGCAAGAGATATTGCCATGTAGTTATAAAGGTGTTTAAATGTCTTTAAGATGGTGGTTAATTAATAATGATCATAATATATACAATAGCTTTCATCATATATCATATAAACATATAATTAAGGTTTGTGATTATTCTATTCATATACTGGGTTGAGGATATTTCCATAAAATTTTGAATTATTGCTTCATGCTTATCCTAATAAGGAAAGATTATATAAACTCGGATCGATTATGGCTTTTTGAGCTTGCTTCTTGAGTAAATCAGTTGGTTTTAACAAGACCAATGAATAGGCCATGCTTACCTTGACTGTTGTCCTATATTTTGACTATTTGCCATTTTAACATTTTAGGACTAGATAATGAGTTTGGTATTACCTCGTAGTTACTGGTTAGTGTGATAGTGTCTCACCCGTAACTAGTCAAATGAGGTTAGAATGTTAACTCCTTCTTTTTAGGATTGGTGTAGCTACCAAGGCTCAAAGCATCATTAACGAACACGAATATGTTTATCGATTAAATAGTACAACCCGTATGAACGAAACTCGCATCCTGGTTGCGAAAATACGCCAGATCTTCGTTTCTAGACTAAGAATCTACAACAAAAAAAAACTTAGGTACAACCCATAATATTTATCTTACTATGGTTATGACAGAAATTAGGAACTAACAATTATTCTTAAGGTATTTTGGGTTGAATACTTAGATGTAATTAACTGACGTAAGAAATAATAACATACAATTGTGTCTATATGTTTATCGCTTTTGATACATCAATAGACTATTTTGAAGGTGTTTTGAGATTGTTTATGTACACTAATTCTCTAGCTATTTATGAATGAAATAAACTAATTTAAGATAATTTATTATTAAACTACCTAAATCAGAAGAAGAGAAAAAGAGAGAAACAACTTTAAAATGTTATTGGGCCGCCCACTAAGAATAGATAGTGGGCCTATGCTTATAAATAAAACCGAGCCCTTGAAAGAAACCCCTCCGTTTCCTTCACATTCTTCTCGGTTCTCTCCTCCACTTTTCCGTTCCCCCTTCTCAACCAAAACCAAAACCTTGGTGAATCACTGAATTAATACAACTTACCGTTTGCTCGCTATTCTGCTTGACGACGACTCAATCTTTCACACTCACATACCCTAATCTTTTTCACCCAATCGCTATTCGATTTTACATTGCTTTTTTCATCACTGTAGCTTTGATCTGTGCAAAATTTTCCACCATTGACGATGTTTGGTGCTCTATATTAAAACAAACCCTACGTCGTTTCTGTTTGCCCTAATTTAGAAATTCCATGACGGCCGATTCGTCTACTGCCATCATTACCCACTCCGGCGAAGACGGCGGCAGTGGTGTCAATAGCCCTTCCGCCCGGAAAAGTTTACCCTCTCCTTGGGCCCAAGTTGTTCGCGGAGGAACCGAGCCTGATTCGACGTCTTTGTCTCCGTCACTGGGGGTTGTGGAACGGAATCCTGTTTTTTCTGATCCGGTAACAGTGGTGGAGGTGCAGCCGGAGACTCAGCCGGAGGAAGGCTCCGATGGTAGTAGTAATTGCAATGCTGGTGTTGTAAAGAAGACGGCTTGGAATAAGCCGTCGGCTAATGGTGTTGTGGAAGGTGCTAGTTCTCCGGTGATGGGTGCCGCTTCGTGGCCCGCTTTATCCGAGTCGACTCGTTCCGGAGTGAAACCATTATCACTTTCTTCGGAGTCTTCATCTAAATCGACCTCTGATGGATCCATCGTTTTTTCTCAGGTTCGTTTTTATAACAATTTGGATTCATGATTAAAAATCGTACTGGGGTTCCTGCTATTTATGATTGAACTTCTTCAAGTATGACGTTTAAAAAACTATTAAATCAACAATTTTGATACATGATTCTATTGTATTAGGTTTTATAAGTTTGTTATCACTGAATCCTTTCGAGTATTGAGTTTATGAACTATTATATCCAATTATTTTATTGTAATATGTTTATGGCTTCTTTTCAGGCACCTGTAATTTCACAACCACCACCAAAACAAGTTAAACCTAATGCAAACTCTCATTCTAATTCGAACCATGTCCGCCACCGAACAACGAGACGTGGTGGGGGTGCTGGTGGTGCATCTGCCACCTACAGGCCTCCACCGCCCCCACCACCACCACTGCCACCACCTTTTCCTCTTTTTGACATGTATGGTAATTTGGTACCAGCAGTTCCAGAATCCCCACAGCCTCCTTTTAAGGGCAATAGTTGGTCTCCTAGATCAGTTGATCATTCTTTGAATAGGAATCCAACTCGAAGGAATAACTTTGGTCCTAGGCCTCTTAACAATGGTTATGGTGGAAGGCGGGATCACCATGGACCAAGAAGTCCTGCTATCAGAGATGTTCATATACCACATCAGATGGGTCCCCCACCTCCCCCATCTTTAAGAGGATTTATTCGACCACCATTTATTCATCAACCTTTACGACCATATGGAGCCAGTATGGGTTATGGTAAGTTCTTATTCGATCCATTTCATGATGTTTATTGGATAAAATTGGGTTAAATGGGGATTGAATTTTGAATATTCTGTAGAAATGGGTGCATCATATGTGTATGTCCCTACCCTAGCTCAGGAGACTTATAGAGGTGGTGCGCCGCTTCTTTCTCATGGAGCTTCAGGTTCCATGTTTATGCCTTTCATGGATCCTTCTTTGCATGATTTGATACATAAACAGATTGAATATTATTTCAGGTTAGTTTCACTTTTTTTTAAAAAAATTGGACTTTCTTCTTATTTGTGGCTCATGTCATTCTTTTGTTAACCACAGTGATGATAACTTGGTAAAAGACAACTTTTTGAGGTCACATATGGATGAGGAAGGATGGGTTCCTATCATTTTGATTGCTGGATTTCGTAGAGTAAGTAGTATTTTCACTTATGCTTGTGTAGGTAGGAACATTATTTGCCAACAATTTCTCATATGATTCTTCTGTGTAACCTTTATCCTTATGGTTGAATAAGGGAAACTAGTGGATGGTAGTAACATATAGTTACGTTCAGTGTAGGTGGCTTGAAGAGTCTCAAAAGAGACCTGGGATTCAATCCTTACTGGGTATAGGCCATGGAAACGGTTAGGCCTCGTACGTCTGAGCATAGCTCGACTCCCCAGGAACCTGCCAAAGCAGGAAATCCCTTAAAAAAGTTCTCTTATTTTTGTTGAGGTTGAAGAATTTTTTTTTTAAATAACAAGAGAAGCATCACATGCAGATTGAAAAAGATATTTTTCTTTATCTAGAATTCAGGTTTCATCTCTTTGGTTTTCAAAACCAATATCCAAGAGTAATGTAATGGTAATAAGTTAGAAACCCGTGTTTTACATGGGTTGGTTCAAAAAATACATAAACGATACATGGAAACCGAAGTATGCATGTATAACTTAATTACTTAAGATTATTAACTCTTGAAACAAACTGACCAGAACTAAGAAATATCTGACGCTCACAAAAAAAGAATTTTTTTATCATTTTGGTGATATTGGACTTCTACATCATGCATAAAAAGTTTAATCACGCTGTTTTGTATGTTTTTATTATTCATGAGCATTCACTCTTTTAAATCACAAGTTTTATATTTTGTATTACCATAATCACTAGACACTTTACATTCTTCAGTGTTATTTTTAACCTTCACACTATCCGTTTCACTTGTTATTTTGTTCATGATTACTTTGTGGGCTAGTTGCTTGCCTATTGTCTACCATTTATAAGTTGGTCATTGTAGTTCATTTTAACCCTTTATTTTGGCATAGCCATTTTCTTAAGATTAATCAGATCTATATGCCTCCATATTGTGTTGCTTTATCACAACTAAGGATGTATGCATATCTTTGTTTTATCGTTTTCCCTCATGTACAGGAAAATCGAATTATAAATTTGGGAGTTCGAAATTTTTATGAGAACTGTGCCAAATAATAAATTTGAAAGATTGAATTTTCATATGATTATGTGAACACGCAGTGAAATATAATTATAAATTGGACAGATCAAAATTTTATACGAGTGTCGTGTTGCCTTTTAATCTACCGGTTGGTTATCTAATATCTTGAAGTATGAATGTTTACTCGAGTTTGATTATTTGTTTTATTTGTAATAAGTTATAAATCTCACTGCTTGAAAAAGTTTCATTGAAAACATTTAACGAAAGCAACATGATTTACTATTTCTGTTTATTTCATCTTTGACATCATACAAATGAACTATAATTTGTTATTTATTCTAATATTTCTTTGATTTCTAAGGGGTTAAGCTTTTGACACAATAAATTTGTTGATTTAAGAATGTAGGTAATATCATGCTCGTATTATTTTCTTCGTTGTAATTATATATTACTAACCAACAACTTTGTTGTATTACTAGCGTTGATTCATGGTTTTTTATTGAATCATATTTCAGGTTCAAACTCTGACAAATGACATCCAAATGATATCAAGTTCCTTAAGAGGTTCAAGTAGTGTTGAAATTCAGGTGCCCATCATCTATACATGGCCAATCATATGTATAAATATTTGATCTTTCACTCGAAAGAAACTACTGTTCTTTGTTTTGTTTTTTTTTTAACTTGTAACTTTTAAATGGTTTAAAATCTGCATTATTATTACCGATCATTACAGGGTGACAAGGTAAGAAGACGTAACGATTGGAGAAAATGGATACATAACAGCCCACAATCTCCACGTGAAGCAACTGAATACTCTGTTGAAGAAGCTTCGTTACAAAAGCTCACATTGGAAGACAAACTTACCAAAGAAAAAGAAGTGGGGCCATCAGGTGCACGAATGCTAGCCAATGGGGATGCAAGCAGCGAGGAACCTTGTTTCTGAAATCAAACTTGATCTATGTATGCAGTCAAAGTCAACTTATTATCGTGATCTATTGACTGCTAAGATTTTGCAGTTTCTGGTAAATAGGTAAAGCGGGTTGCTTGAAAACATGATACTTTTGGATGCTTGGCTAACGAGTTTGATTGTTTGTGTATATTTGGCCATATGTGCTCTGGTGATTCTGTTATGTAGCCTTTAGCTAGTTCGGTGGTGGTTGATCATATGATAGATGATCCGATCAAATGTTTTGGTGGTTTTCAGAGACTTGCTGCTGCCTGCAATAGAAGATGATCATTAAAACTATTCTGCGGTTTTTGATCTTTTTTATCCCTCGGATTTCTTAGATGTCTTTCTGAAAGGTGACCCATTTTATTATACTTTGACTTATTTGACTGTTGGGACATATCTGACATTTGTACAAGATTGTTCTAGTCGTCGGTTTTGCTATAAATTTCTGTTTGTTTTAATGTTTTGGTGGATATATATATATATATATATATTGGTTGCCCTTGTAATCTAGAGTTTTGCTTTTTCAAGTAATCCATGGTTGTTTTTATTTGTTCTTAACTATTGCGTATTTGATCATGTGGAAACTTGCAATTGGAATCCATTTCGCCTGCGGGTTTAATATGTAGTGTGCAATTGGTACATAAAACAACGTATTCTTGAATAAATTGTCCCACTTCAGAATGAGAAATGACATGTGGTACTTTGTTTATGGCCATGCGTCTAAAAATCATGAATCAAATCCCAAAATTATGCTGTTTCTACATAGAGCATAATGCTGTTACGTTGTCATCATCGTATTCCCATCATATAGTAGTATATCACACGTGGTCACATTTTATCACACCAAACTCGTAACTCCAGCTGCCACATAACTTGTAAATCATGGATCTTTCTTTGCATGATTTGATACTTAAACAGATTAAATGTTACTTCACGTGAGTTTCACTTCTTAAAACAATTGGATTTTGTTCTTATTTGTGGCTCGTGCAATTCTTTTGTTAACCCAAGTGATGATTACTTGATAAAAGTTCACTTTTTGAGGTCACACGGATGAGGAGGGATGGGTTCCTATCACATTGGTAGCTGGATTAGTTTCACTTGTATCTATAAACAATATTTGTCAACTTCTCATATGATCCTTGTGTATAACGTTTATCTGTTTGGTTGATTTAAGGGAAGCTGGTGGATGGTAGTGACATTGTTATGTTTAGTGTCGGTGGCCTGAAAAGTCTCAAAAGAGACCCGGGTTCCATTTTTATTGGGTAACATCTTGGATAGCCACATCTTGTTATTCTAGTCATGATTAGTCTATTGATTACCCTGTAGAAGTTGGTCATTGTGATTCATTTTAAACCTTTATGTAGATTTTCCTTCTTAAGATTAATCGGATCTATATTCATCCATATTTTGTTGCTTTTTGTATTCTAATTTCAACAATTTAGATACTTTACTCGGTTACCTCCAATATTTAGCAAGGAACAATTGTTTTAGTGCAACCAAGGATGTATGCATACTCTATGCCAGATAATAAATCGGAAAGATATAATTTTTCACATGAGACCTTGGATGCTTGGCTCAGGACCGTCTTAAAGGGCGTGCGAAAGGGACGCTGTTCAGGGTCCAAGGATTAGAGGGACCCATTTTTTCTTGTTAAATGTTGTAAACGCTAAAAATTTATTAAAGATTCAAGATTAACACTTTATGAAGAAATCATATATTCAATTGTCAAAATCTTTTGACCCACTACAACACAACACCCCTTTTTGTGTTAAACAAATTCGTAGGAAAAGATTATTTCCCTCAAATTTTCCACAAAATTGATCGTGGATAAAAGCTTCGTGGAAAAACCATTTTCCTCGGATTTCCAATGAAATTCATTAGAAATTTACTTTCTGTCTTTGAATTCGTTGAAAATTTCCCACCGAATTTGGACGGTAGAAAATCTCTTTGTAATGCCTGATTTTTCATTAGTGACCTTTGGGAAGAAAATCAAGAAATCATCGATTCATCAAAAAATTGGTTATTAGTTTGCGATGAAATCACACAAAATTGTTTGACCCTTTGGGACGAAGACAGTTTGAAAATAAGAAATAAAATTGGTAATCATAATCTTTTGTCCTTATTCGGTTTCCTTGATAAAAAACAAGATCTTATTATTTTGTGAAAGGTATAATTCTAAATTTCAAATTATTTAAGGGATATTTGAGATGCTTCTAACTTATCAAAAACGTCTAAAGTTTTCTTTAATCTTTGTTTCTTCAATTCTAGTTTATATTTTTCACTGTTTAGATTTCAATAATTCAATTCATTACTTTTTGTCTGTTTTGTATGGAATTAATTATTGGTAACTATTTGATATTTGTATTTTAGTTTGTTTACTTATTTGCTTAGTATAATTTTTTAATTGGTATTTGCGTATTAATTACTTAGTTGGTAACTGGTTAATTAGTTATTTTCATATTAATTTGTTTACTAGTTTGCTTAATATAATTGTTTAATTGGTATTTGCATATTAATTGCTTAGTTGGTAATTGGTTAATTGGTTATCCCATAACTAATTGACCTTTGCATATTAATTTGCTTATTAGTTTGCTTAGTTGGTATTCTTGAATAACTGTTTATTAGTTTTACTTATTTTGTAATTGATTAATTGGTATTTGCATATTAGTTTGCTATTTTTTAAATCATGTTTTAATAGAAATCACTTATTTGATTATCAATTATATATTTTCGTCTATTATTGCAGTTAAGTGCGTATAATTATATAGTTTTGTAAGTTTCTTACTCAAAATTTTTATATAGTTTAGTATTTTAGGAGTCCATTTTTTATTTTGCCCCGGACCTCGAAAATATTTTAGACAGCCCTGACTTGGCTAATGAGTTTTATGGTTTGTGTATAGTTTTCATATGATGGATGGGTCAAATGTTTTGGTAGTTTTCAAAGTCTTGAGGTCTATAATAGAAATTGATCATTAACTATTGTTATTTGTTCCAATCTTTCTTATCCCTTGGATTCTTAAATGTCTCCCTAAAAGTGACCCATTTTGGGTGTGGTGATCACCATAGCACCCCCACCATGGCCCCATAACAGATACTCTTAGAGGATGATTAGAGAATTATAGGCTTTGCATTTTGAAATAGAACTCTAGAACTCCCTTTTTATCTTTCTGCCTTTTCATTCTTCATACTCATGGGTGCGATCATTACTTTAAAGATGGTGAACAATTTTGAGTGTAAAAATTGTATCTCAAAACAACCAATATTATAGAACATGATTCCTTAACTAATTCTCATTCCCATTTCACTAACTAATCGATCACACACACATATATAGTGAAAAGTTCATTTGAGAACTGTTTTTATTGCGAGAACCGCGAGAACCAATATTAGCATTCCTTACATACACCTTACCACACTCAATCCTCTCACGCTCTTCATCCATGAATTCCACTTACCAATTGAAGGGCTAAGGTTGGTTCTCACACTAATAATGGTTCTCAATTGAAGGAGAAGGTTCAAACGAGAACTGTTTTTCGTATGAGAACTGCGAAAATCAATCTTAGCCCTTGATTAAAATTAATCAATGGCTAAGATTTTTTGACGGCTCATTAATGTTTCATTAATGACTCATTAATGACGCATTAATGAGGGTTATTTCGGAAAAATCAAGCCTCGCAAATTAATGACGGCTCACCGGACGTAATTCACGGTTGGGTAAATATATAAATTACCAAAATACCTCTATTAATGAGTCATTAATGGCGTTAAAAACAGTTCTCGTACGAAAAACAGTTCTCGTTTGAACTTTTGC
>JAUEJL010059214.1:0-18822 GCA_032274825.1 Drosophyllum lusitanicum | reverse complement strand
TCTCAATTCACCTATGTTGAGTAATTAACAATCAACCATTGGTACTAACCAATCTTGATTGTAGGTACTTGCATCAACATCCACATAGAAAATTAGAATTGATATTCAGTCAATATGCAAAAAGCACATAAATCCAACCTGAATCCATTACAGATCCAGTGCACCTGATTCAATGTATCGAAATCATATTTAGGGTTTCTAACTTTCTATATACATATGAAAATTTTCCCTAAATGTTTTAATCCTCATAAGAAACATCGATTTTATAACTTGTATAGTACCAAAAATCGAATTAAAATAACCTAGCTCGTCGATGCTCCGTCGTCCTCCTTTGATCCACCGCAATCATGATCGTGATCGTGATCGTGATCGTGACAGTCCTCATCGTCGCTGGAGTCTTCATCAAAAGGTTTTTCTTTGTGGAAGATGCAACATTTCTTGGAGCTCTTCTTTTGAAGAAATTCATTATCAACGGTACCTTCTTTCCATGTGACCTTCTTCTTCCTTGGATTGAGCGTTAGGGTTAGGGTTGTAGTCTGCGAAGGAGTTGGGTTTTCTAGGGTTACGGTAGTAGTGGTGGTTTGCGTCGATGATGTTGCCGATTGCCTCGCAGGTCTTGCCATTTTCGCGAATATTCTAGGGTTTGATTGATGTCTTCCGAATTTGGGGAAAAAAGATGTATATATATATGTGTGTGTGCAGAGGAAACTCGCTCGATCTTCCAAACAGTGGCCGTATAATTGAGAATTTTATTTCAGCAACGTTTCCATTATATTACTTTTTTCATTATACTCCCTGATGTACAAGTTGTTACAATTGGACCACCAAAGTTCCGATTGCTTGCATATTTTTCAACAATTTCAATTTTTTTTACGGTAAACACACTTCACAAAACCTACTTTTAAATTTACTCCAATATTTATCACAGTGCTTGAACCTTTGACCTCCTCTTGGTTATAGATTTTAAAAATTATTTGTTTAAATGTTGGTCTTTTTAGGAACTATTGTTCAGGCTTTAGGTTTTTTACACTCAAATAAGAGGTTTTTTTAAGAATTTATAGGAAGCTAGGAATTTGAAATTTTTAAAAATCCTAGATTTTTTTTCCATATTACATTTGGTAATTCGTTATGGAAACTTGAAATTAGATCAAAATTGTTGTTAAATAGTTTTATTACATTGAATTTCTCTTAATTTGTAGTTATTCATTGTCTAATGGTCGGCTATGGTGTCTTTGAGGGAGTGTGTGATGAAGGTTCGCACAGAACCCATGTGATGGGCCACCAATTTTTTATATACGCATATTATGCATAGGCATAATGTTATAATTTTTCAAACCCAACTTAATATTAAAAAAAGGTAGCAAGTCCATTCTTAAAATAATTTTTATATGACTCATTAACCCAAAAATATATATATTAGGGTTTAGGGAACTCATAGAGGGATGGTGTTTAGGAATCAAGAAGAACATACGAGGCAATTCCAAAAAGCTCGAAAATATTCAAGAGCAAAGAGTCCATCGACATCATACATCAAGTTTGTTTATATATATTTCATTTCAATCCATCAATTGGGTATAAATATCATATATGCGGCCGAGAACTAATTGACAATTATAACTACTGAAAACGATATATTGGAAAGTAGTGATTACTAAGATTTTATCAACAACTTTGCCTCAAAATTTACATGGGGCCTTAAAATTTTATGAAACCTCCTACTAATGGTGACAATAATAATGACTAGACGTAGGTAGGGATGGTAATCGTGATTGAAGTGGGTAGTTGTGGTACCGCCAATGGATAGTGTTGATGATGAATGATTGATGAAGTAAAAATATTAAGATACATTTATAAATAAATGTTTAACTAGATGAAAATATAGTAAATAGAATGATAATGTTTTACATTATTGTATACTCTTTTTTTGTAGTTAGGTAAACGGTAGACTTTGATTTTATTTTAACATTCTTCTCATCTAACAATATATAATTACCCTTTAGCGTATCTTTAATAAAACTTTTTAGAATTATATAATAATTGATTTCATACTAAACTTAGAAATTGTAATATCACTATATTAAATTATTAACATTAACATTATCCACCACCTTATAAACATCTTCTTTATAGTGAAAATGAAGAAATTCCACTCCATGGTTACGTGGTTTAAAGACGTGCGTGGAATTTAATACAACCTTTAAAGCTGCGTTGTGGAGGACCAGGTGGAACCCACATATGTTTCAATCTTACTCCTTATTTATTTTAATTTTGACTAGTTAATCAGTATTAGGTGAGTTTTAGAACTTTGTATGATAGAAAGTAATCATTATGTGGCTAAGTAGTAATTTGATCATATGAAAAAAACCGACATGACGTTATGATGGAAGTAGTGGAGTGTCACCACTCCTTTCACTCTAAGTCGGTAAGTCAAGTAGCGTTCTTTAAAATACTTTTTTAGTTCAACGGTTGTTTTGAACTTTTTTAAAAACTTCAAAGAAGAGTTAAAATAAAAAAATGAATAGGGTGTTACTATTTGGCTCATCTCCTCTCACATATTACACATGTCAAATCATTTAATTACAAAATTGTCACCTTAAATCACGCCTTAAGAAATGTTGTGGACTCGAATATTCTAAAACCGCGTATCCAAAAATTAGGGACAATAAATAATGAAAAATGCGCTCAAAAATAATAATGAAGAATTAAAAATTTTCTCAAATTACTACATGTTAGTTCTAATTCATCTCTCTAAACATCAATTTTATGATTAGTCATTTTGTTATAGGCGAGTTTTAGTTATCAAAATTTTGTAATCATTCTTGTTGCTACAATATATTCTTGAGTAAATGATATATGTTGCAACTAACGTCTAAGTTAAGTGTTGTCATACTCACATGTCTCTTTAATGAGCAAATACTGAAATGACCAAGGTTCTAAATAACGTGAGGCGTGGCGTGGCGTGGCGATATGGTCAAGCCTCAAGCCTTGAAAGCCATGGCGAGGCCACAACGTTTCTTAAGACTTGACTTTAGGTTACAATTTTGTATATAAATTATAATTATAAGTATACAATTATACAAATAAAATATCTAATTATAGATTTATAACATAGTTTATCCATCTTTTTATTCGTTTTAGTATATTCAACCATACTTATAAATAAATAACTATATATATTCAGCTTATCTAACTCAATACTTTTATCATGCCTCAAAAAATACAGCTTATAAAAGGTAAATACGCGCCAAGTTTGGGCTTAGCATACGTCAAGTCTTATGTCCACGTCTTAGATGTTGGCGTGATCAAGACGAGCTTTTTAGAACCATGAAAATGACAGAATTACCATTCACTACACAAGTATATACGTGTGATTACACTTAAACACGTTTTTTTACCAATATTGTTGTTGTTCATGTAATTGAATTGACATTTGCATATTTATTTGTTAAGGTGTGGTAATACGCAAGTTTCATAATTAGAATCATTAACTTTAGGTTGCAAGTCGATAGTTGATTTCCTATGATTTAGTTCACAAGCAATGATGATTTTTATATTTAATGATGTAATACTAAACCTATGCTAGTTAATGAAAGAATCTCATCTTCGCCTCCCTTTCTACATATCAAAACACACTTTTTTTTACTACACATGGTGATTGATGCGTGAATATATATAAAAACGATTATCAAATAAACTTTTTAATATATATAATATATATATAAATGGTTCTTAAATGAACTTTTCACTATATATATATATATATTTTGATGGATGTCGATAATGGAGTAGCATTTGAGAAAATCGACCACTTCACTTTATCTAAAGACAATGAACCAGGATATTTGAATATTATTTTAGTAAAAGTGAAGATAAAAAAAGCACATATTATGTAAGGGTTGCCTATAGGACTGTAAACGAACAAAACGTTCATGAACCGTTCGTGAAATCGTTCGGCGGGAAATTCGTTTATGTTCGTTCGTTTAATAAACGAACAAACATGAACAAGATTTTCTGTTCGTTTAATTAAATGAACGAACACGAACAAAGCTCTCGTTCGTTCATTTATGTTCGTGAAAGTTCAGTTATCCATTCGTTTATATTTTTTATATATACACATATATTATATGTGTGCGTGTGTGTGTTTATATATGGTGTTTAATTGTGTTTAATAATGTTGGATTTGCAATATAGTGTATATTCGTTCGTTTACGTTTGTTTATCATTTAAATAAATGAACAAAAATGTACACGAACTAACTAGTCTTTTAAACAACCGAACACAAAAGCTCGTTCGTGTTCAATTATTTGTTCGGCTAAAGTTAACTAAATGAACACGAACACAGAAATCCGTTCGTTTATCCGTTCGTGTTCGTTTATTTATTCGGCTAAAGTTACACAAACGAACACGAACACAGAAATCCGTTCGTTTATCTATTCGTGTTCGTTTATTTGTTCGGCTAAAGTTAAACGAACGAATACGAACAGGCCCCGTTCGGTTCGTTTACAGCTCTAGTTGCCTAAGAGTGTGACAACAAAGATGATTTAAAGCCACAAAAATAATTTACAAATAAAATAAATCTATTGGTATAATTGGTACCAAGTACTATACCGAATAAACCAGTGCCGATATAATTTATTGACACTAGGCTTCAGCCCGAACTTTGCTCAGCCGATGGACCGCAAGGTGACAACAATGTTGCAAGCTCATCCACAAAAGTGTCTTGCCTACTACATAACACAAGTTAGCCTAGGAATTGGCTCAACAATATGACAAGCTAGCTCTTACCATTCTCCTATTAACTATTCTAGATCAAAACATATAGAGTAGAAAGAAAAACAAAATGTACATGCAACTATTATCCATCCATAAATATTCGATTATAGTAGATTAGATGTCTGTATGATATACGAATTGGTTTAAAAATTATAAATATTAAACATTAATAGAATATATTAAATAAGTATAAAATGCGAAAGAAAAAAGAATTTAAAAAATATTATGTTCAAACATTAAAAATTTATTTATATACTATGGGGTTTAGAAATCAATCAAATGATTAGGGGATGCTCAATTAAAAATAACTAACGAATCAAACGGTTATCTTTAATATATATTAAAAGAAAATGATTATGAAATAATTATCCTATTTTTAGAATTTTTTCCACCAATCATGATAAGAATCCTAATTGTATTGATAATACTTTAATTAAAAAACCAAACTTATACATTAATTAAATTCGGAGTAACTTTTAATAAAACATAAATAAATATGAAAAATTGCATTTATCCAAAAATAAATCGATTTCTTGTTTCCCGTTTTCCTGCTGTTATATACTTATATGAAAAGACAATATTCCAAAAATACATTTTAGTTTTTACATTTAACAAATTAATTTTTCAAATCATTTTATCAATCAGCTAATTAATCTCAATTACCTTTAAAATTAGTTATTTTTACATCAAAAAACTTAAACATTGCATATTGTTTAAGATTTTCATTTGTAGGTGATTTAGTTTTTTAAAATTTCATCCCCGTGTTTATGCACTGGGTGTTAAGCTAGTAATACTTAAATAGCCTAAATGGTTGTCAAATTTAATGTAATTTTTTCAGTAGTTAAATAATTACTACGATCATATCTCAAAATTGAAAAATATAAAAATTAAATGAACTTTGATAATATTCAATGAATCGATTTTTATTGTTTAATTGAATCAATTTATTAGACAAACTGATTAAGCTTTAATATTTTAAAATTAAAAATATAAGGCGATCAGATCTATTAAGCTTTAAAGTCAAAATCTATTTTACTTTTGATCAAATAAATATCTATGATTGTTCAATTAAAAATATTGTTATTAGGATTATCTAACTAAATTGATTAATGTTAATTGAGATTCCTTATTCATCATTGAAATTTACTCACCACATAACTCCCCAATACTACATTTTACAACCAATAGTAGACCAAACATATCTTTCAAGATTTACGACGACTTGTTACCGCATGCATTTTTTATATTTTTTTTTGAAAAGCAAAACTTTCATTCCATAAGAACTTCCAACCAAAAACATCATCAAAGGCCTCCAAGATAGAGATCTGCACAAAGCTAAGGAGCACCAAGAAATAGCTAACAAGGAGACCAAAATCAAAACATGAAATCATCCATCCAGTCTACCAGACTAACTCTTCTCCTATTCTTGATCCATAGGGCTGCAAATCTTTGAACTATAGGAAACAGGTCCTCCTTAACTCAGACAACCTCCAACAAACATGCATGAACAACTTTATTTCTCCAACTCCAATACCACAAGGTAACATAGCAGACAACTCTGAAAGCACTTGTCTTTAATATTTGAACAAAAACTCCAAGAATCTCTTCAAAGTTGCAGGTAAAGAAGAAGGAAAATTAAAAGAACAGCTTCACCAAACCCAAATTCTTCTCCAAACATCCAACACCCACCTGCATTTTAGAAGGCAATGTTCCAGCCTTCCAGGTCGTCCTCTTCAGTCTCACCAAAAACACAATATTTTGCGACCAAGTGCAATATTCTATCACACAACCGTCAACAAAAACAGTTATATGCAACCAATTGCATTTAGAGATAAGATAGCTCAAACATATATTGCGCATAACCAACAGCAACGTCTGAGTGTGTGCAAACTTAAGTAAAATCACGACCTGCTAAACAAGTGTGGAATACAAATGTCGATACCCCCTGAGTACAGAGATAAGATTATGTTCGGATTCAAACCAAGGGCAACTGGTCGTTTACACTGGTATATTATACAACTAATTAAATTATAGAAGACTGAGCAAATATGGTATTCTCTATATCTTCTACATCCCTAACTAGTCGACTGGAACCTCAACTTCCATCTTCAAGCCACTGTTGCCAAGAATCTGCAATTACAAACCATAAATGTTAAGCATGCAGTACAAAATAAATAATTGATCTTTTCAAACCAAAATCATTAAAACAGAGAGGGTTATTCCTCTATGACCAAATGGTCGTGAGTTCAAGCAGGGCAGATCTACATGTACAGAAGTGAGGGACAAGGCCCCTACCAAGTTACATCAGCTTTTGAAAAAAAAAAAAGTGTTGAATAAATTACTAAAGGTTCAATTGCTATCATTTTGCAAATTCCAAACAGATTTTATGGTTCTGTTGGTTGTTGCTATTTTTGTATCAATCACCCCACAGTTTTTTTTTGGTCCATCAATCCAAGCAACGGAGACCCTTGCAAAATGCAATGAAATTGGGAACTTCTGGTGCACCAAGGTTGACCTTTTGGGATGTTACTACCAATTCATGATGAACAGTACTACCACAAATGCAGTTCTGTAAGTGCACTTAAAAACTTAAAAACCTTGAAAGATAAGAAAATCTTGCGAAGCAAAAGCAAAAGCAAAACTATTGATATTCAATAATCATTACTCTAGGAGCAAAACTAATATTAGCATGAAAACTTTTGTCAAAAGAAGGAACTTTGTTGTAAGTGAAATACTGAAATGAACACCACAAAATACACATTGTTGCGAGTATGTTGGTGGTGAGGATGTATTGCACTACACATATATGACCATAATACCTATTTACCTATGTTTGCTAGAATTATAATTACATAAGTTTCCCTAGTTCACAATCAGGTTTCATTTTCAAAATATTGTGAACAGTAAAGGGAAAATGCAATTGTGAACAATATATTCAAGTGAAATGTTTTCAATCTACACTAAGTTGAATTTTTATTAGAACAAACAAATAATGACAAAGTCAATCGCAATTGTGGAACAGGTATGGAAGATAGAAATACAAATCACCTTCATGAAATCAGATAAAACTAATAAAGAATCTTTCTTGTAACCAGCTTCCTCGAGAACTTGTGTCAGAACAAGCTGTAGAAGCAGAATTGACATAAAGATCACTTTTAGCTAACATAATATGAAAGACAACTTATGCATATAGCTTCTGATGATGAGGTTTCAGGTTAAGAGAAGTCTAACAATTTCCATATACACCTAAATACCTTCTTTAAGCAACAAAAATAAAATCCAAGTTGGATTAAAATATGTATAGTAACACTGTAACAAGATGTAACATCAGAAAACAAAAGTTGCATTTTTTGTGTAAATGGTGAAAGATTTCAAGAGAGAACGGGGGAAATTAAAAGATCTTATGATCTTTATTCATGCGATATTGTCTCAATTGGAGTTGATGATAGCTGGAGCTGACCAACAAGCCTTGGTTAGTTCATTCAACTCAGTCAACTGATTCAGCCTTCATATATCATTAGCATCAAAAGTTATTTCTCTCTAATCACGATGCATTTATTGATTTCAAATTGCATCTCTTTTAGAAATCAGAACATGGGACCAAACTCGTCAAGATGTTAACAAAGGCAGGTTCATGACTTTGCTCTTTGCACTATACTTGGGGTTTTTCGTTGTTATTATTATTTAACGTAAACATTAGAACATAATTAGAGGTCCAATACTCATAGTGCTTCCTTAGGTTATGCAAACACGTCTATAGATATTCCTTGTATCTCCGCATCGTAAAAATACAATCAGCATACAAGTTTACTAGTTTCAGTTGCCTATAATAATTAGAGCTGTAAGTATTCCTAACTAATCTAGGGTAGGGTTTGTGAGAAATCACCCGGTTAGAGTGCAAATAAAGCTCACTGCTGCCGTAGATGGCTTCCATAAGTTCTGCTGGCCAAACACAGTGAGTCCAGCTGCCATTCGAACAACCATGCGCTGCCAGTCGCTGCTGCCTGTCATTCACATGTCAGCACATGAGCTGGCAGTTTGCTGGTCTCTTTCTTCCAAAGACTTCTTTTAGTTGCTACCTGATCCGGCTGAGATATTGTCAATTCTGTTATTTTTGTTATCATCAGTTTCTGCTGACTTTCAGTCTGGTTATAAACTGATTTGATTGGGATCTGTTGATGCATCATGTCTGATCTGGTCAAACTCTACATTTGGCTTTTTTTCTTTTGTTCAACTAATTTTTGGTGGATTTAATAGGGCTTTTGAATGATTATCTCACTCTTACTTCAGGAAGAAAATAGCTACAGGTGACCTTGATGGTTCTAGTGGTGATAATGGGGCAAGTGCTGGTACAACCGATGTGCTTGCAATAGCAACTCGGCTTACTTCTCTGAATGGAGCAAGACTATCTGTAAAGTATTGGAAAAGCTTCCCATCTTACTTCTGATCCCCCCTCCCCACCCCCACCCCCCAAAAAAAAAACGATGATACTAGGGATCAATGGCCACATAATGATGCTTGATTGTTCCTGCAAATCAGACTTCATATTTTCATAACGGCAAGAAGAAAAGGCACCAAAAAGTGTCCCAAACCGGGGACAGACAAGCCATGATCGTGCTCCTCCATACAGTTACAGTTCGAGGTTCACTTTTCTCTTTAAAGAGACTTGGTGTTTAATTCATCTCATTTTCTTGAACATCCAGAATACTTGCTTCAAATGTTATTAAGTTATCTAAGTAATCTTCATCACTTTCATATCATAGAGCTAGAGGGAAGTGTGCATCTATTCTTTGAATGTAAATTTGTGTATGCACACTTGATTATATGTGAGTTGGGATTGTTCTCCACATATTGTAATGGAGAAAATTGTGAGGTGATCCTGAACCTTTTTGGGTTGATGCTATCTCCATTGCCTGTTTTCTCATAAATTGGATCCCTTGGTAGTTTTCTTGGTGATATCTCACTTTCATTTTTGTCCCCTACAAAACCTTTTTTCATGCTAACCCTAAGATCTTTGGTTGTATTTGTTTTGTTCAAGACGCTCAACCTCACGTCACCAACTTGGATCAAAATTCTGCCAAATATGTTTTCTTTAGATAATAGTACTCTCGATTTCAAAAGGGATATAGATGTTTCTCTCTTACACTTGATTAATATGTTATCTCTTGAGAGAAACATATTAGGGGCAAGCAGGAACCCAGAAAATCAAGTGGAGTTTGGAAACAAGCAGAAATTAATGGTTTGCTGGTATACAGACTTGTCTGCAGAGTCTCCTACATTAGGGGCAAGCAGGAAAACCAGAAGATCGAGTTGAAACCTAAAATATCGAAAAACCAACCAAAATATCCGAACCACTTAAAACTAAAAATCAGGATTTGGTTATTTCAAGAACCAAAAGTTTCCATTCGGTCTCGATTTTGTATGAAAACTCAAACCGGAAAAACTGAGCTGCCCAAACTAAAATGCCGTGTAAATTTTGTATTTATAACTTTATCATTATGTGTATTATTTATAAACTATTCGGGGATAGGATATATGCTTCTAGCAGCACCTATCTTAGGTACTTCCACACTAGCAAACAATTAAAATGAGGGGCATGTTAGTCATTTCATCATTTACTCATTTAAGTGTTTGTGAGTGTAGAAGCATCTAAGATAGGTGCTTCTAGCTGCACACATCCTTTTCCCTACTTATAATTACCAAATTTTATATATTTTTATGATCTTATTAGCCTTATGTTTTATTTTATTACTAAGTTTATTATTTATTTGTACTATATTCTATTATGCTTCAACGTGTCTGTTTCTTCTCTATAGGTCAGTTTTTGTATGAAAGCTAATCCAAACGATTAAAATCCAAGTCTAGTTGAAAAACGAAATAATCAAAACTTGAATTGAAAACACCGAACCCACAATAACCGAATGGCTTTGGTTAAAGTCAAAAACAAAACTTTCAGTTTGGGTTATGTTCTAGCCAAAAACCAAACCAAAATGACCCATACACCTTCATCCAACTCTGAGCGGTCTTCATAACCAAAATAGGCATTTTTTAATAAGTATATCGTAGACGGCACCAACCTACATTGATCCTGATATGGAACCAACTTCTTTACCTACGTCTCCTCCTAGTGATGGCCCTGTATGCCCACTGACCTGACACCACCTTCACCTACACAATCTTTACAACTTCTTATTGCTCTTCTGAAAGGTAAGAGTTCATGTATTCGCTTCTTTTGTTTAATTGTTTCTGATAATAAGCTTTTTGCATCTTCTCGTTCTTTGATTACAACTTTAGACAATGTATCGATGCTGATATGTTATGATTGAAATGGATACCCTTGATCATAATGGCACATGGAACTTAGTAGAGTTACTGCTTACAAAAGGCAATCTGTTGTAAAACGGGTTTTCGTTACGAAAGTTAGTCTGGATGGTTCTTGGCTCCATTAAAGGCACGAATGGTTGGCACAAGATTTGCACATATTATAGGGTGGATTATTCCAATACACTTTCCTTATTGCCAAGCTATCCTGTACCTGTTTATTTCTTTAGCTGCTACTTACAGTTTGACACTTAATCAGCTTGATTTAGAAAATGAATTTGTGCATATTGATTTACATGAGGTTTACATACAGCAACCACTGTGGGCTTCTTGCTCAAGGGGAGTTTGGAAAGTATACAAATGAAGAAAATCCTAGTATGGCTTTAAGGAACCTCCTCAAGTCTAGTTTGGGCAATGTGGTGACCAAGTTTGGCCTATGAAGAAGTTCATATGATCATTCAGTACTCTCCGTTTCATCCACTTCTAGTTATGAAGGAGGTCATATGATCATTCAGTACTCTCCGTTTCATCCACTTCTAGTTGCATTCTAGTAGATGTGTATGTGGATGAGAAAGCATTTAGTGGGAATGCTTGGAATTAAGAAGTACCTTTGAAGTATTTTATAAATATATCTTGGAATCAACAATGAAGCAACTATTCATATTATGAACAATCCAGTATTCCATGAAATGACGTGGCATATTGACAGACTGCCATTTTACTCAAGAGAAGCTAGAAGACGGGGCTATTACAACTCCCCATGTGCAGACCAAGAAGTCAGTTAGCGGATGTCTCAGAAAAGAATTACTTATATCCTTTCAATATATATATGCTTCAGCTAGAGGGGGAGTGTTGGAATGTAATTAAAGGCCAATAACCACATGGGCCCGCAAAGCTGAATTAGGTTACGTAAACGTGTTTAGAGATGTTCCTTGCACCTCTCCATTGTAACAATCCAACCAATAAACGAGTTTATTAGTAATACTCTCATGCACTCTCTTTCTTTTGAAAAACAGTATGATTGTGATATAATTTGTGCTCAAATATATTAGAAATTTCATTGTAAATGTGGATGCTGTAATACCAGGTTGCAAGAATATCTCACAGGCATCATCACATTATTATACATTTTGCAGATCTCCTACCCTGAAGGGGTAAGGAATGATCTTTCTAGCTTATATAGAAGTCAAAATGAAATTCATGCCTCGTCTTTTGTCATGATAATGTTAGGCCTCCTCTAGCCTGAAATACACTTTTCAAATCTCCTCTAGACTGGAATGATCTTTCCAACTGATATTTATTAATAATATTTGAAGATATGTATTATTATTAGATAAGATTTTTTAGTTAGCATTTATTATTTAGATATGATTTATTTTAGATAAGGATTAGGAGTTAGAGTTATTTTAGGATTAGATTACTCTTATTCATTATAAATAGGTGCTTTAGGGTTGTAATTTTATTATGCAGAAATTATTGGTGGTTCTTATATCATTGGAGTGTTGGTTTACCTCTCGAAAGTAAACTATAGGAGAGCCGATCGACCTCTCGAAAGTCGATTATTTTATCTTTTTATCTTTTCTTTCTGATTTCCAGTTTGATTCATATCACCAACTTACAATGTTCGTATAGAGGACAATTGAATGAATTACCGGTACCAAGAAAAAGGCACACAACATAAAAAGTTCAGTTCAAACATATGTGCCTCCACTTATTATTTAAGAAGGTAATTACATTAATGATTTATTTTAACAATACGTTCAGAACTTCAGATAGGAACAAGTCCCACAAGAATTGCAACATTGACTCTAGGAAGTCCCACAAGAATTAGAACATTTCTTTTTCTTGGAGATTGTGTTCAGCTAAAACTACTTATTCCCCCTCGTAATCATTGCTCAAGTACCTACAACTAATTATCATGCAGAAGATTTGCTTAACTTGAACTTGACAACTTTTTCCAAATTATCTAGACAGTGTTCCATGTCAACTACTTTTATATATATGCGTCTAGGGTCAAACCATTAAAGATTCTTGCAACACACCAATGAGTTTAGGTTTCAGGAGTTCTTTTCTAAATTTATCAATTTCAGTTATTAACAGGTTCTTCTTCAGGTTATATATAAACTCACCTCCCTTTGTTGCTCAGAAATGAATTGTCCTGTCAAGTCCCGTAAAACATCTAACAAGTCAGAGAATGCAACCTTCCCATTGCCATCAGAATCATAAACCTTAAATATGACTGCAACAGAGTATAATCCTTTATCAGCAAGTAGAAAGATAATCACCATAGTGTGTAGATATAGACTAGAACTCAAACTGTCATCAAGTAAGAGAAGGTAATTACATTCCACTTTGTGTTGTAAGGTGGCACGAGAACTAAATGCAGACAAAAATGCTACAAATTCCTTAAAATTCAACCCGTCAATCATCCTGAATAATCTCTGAGATAAGAAATAAACAAATAAAGTGACATTGATACGATTGGAATATACAATTAAGAGCACCCGCAATGGAGCTTGTTATAGCCTATAACCACAACCAAGTTATCGTTATCTCCATTGCAAGCAAATAGTTATAGGAATGTTATCGAGAGCCTCGTTATGGTGGTAAGTGGTAACGAATTCAGCTCCTCGTTATCCATTTTATTTTTTTTCTTCAACCAATAGGAAATTAAGATTATTTTCTTGCAAAAAAAAGGAAATTAAGATAAATAATCGTGATGAGTCCTGTAATGGCAGTTATGGTATTATCACTGCGATTGTTTAGTTATGGGTTATTTATGCTAACAGTCGCTCTTATTAACAACGCAGTGAAAGATAAGCTAGGTTTTGACTTTAGTTTCCATGATCATCATAAGTAAGATGATAGTATAGTAGTATACACGCGATAACAAGAAAACCCACAACTAGATAGTATAAGACCCATGAAGATCAACTGAAATAAACCTGAGAGAGGGGATTGACGGCGAACTCCGGCACAGAAAGAAATTCGTCAGCAGAGATGAATCCCCCACTATTACGATCTAACTGACAAAACCTTTGGTACAATGAAACTATCTCTTGTTGCGAAACTATAACCAATTAAACAAAAATTAATCAAAATTACAGATTTTAAAACCAGTTTTGCAACTCTTGAACACTTACACGTGTTGTTGCAATGTTCTTGGACCTCTTCGATGTCGTATTGAGTGAGCATTGACGACGTGTTCCCCATGATTTCGAGTACAATTTTCCTACTGAATTGGAGGATATTAGAGAACCCTAATTTAGAAATCGTGGGTCTTGAAATGCGTGAGATTTAGGGGAAAACACGGGAGCGGATTTGGTGAGCAGCACAACAACAATCAAGAAATACGTTGGCTGTGTGATCTTGAAAATGGATTTGAGAAAGACCAATATTATATTTTTTTTTATTTTTATTGTTTTTTTCTTTTTCAGTTCTTAGCAAGCAGAGATCTGGCCTTTCTGACGTACTAACGCTTCGTTGCAAAGTTAAAATTAAGGAAAAAAAAGAAAAAGATTTAAAAAGAAAAATAAGTTTAGCTCTGTTTTTAAGTTTTTAAAAGAGAAAAGAAACATTTTGAAAGTAAAATTATTCTTTATTTTTGTTTCTGATTTTCCTTTCAAAGAAATACTTCATATTTCACTTTATTTTCTTTTAAATCGGGAAAAACTCAATGATAAAAACATTTTTTTTTCTCCTTTTCTTTTCTCTCGTTAATTTTCAATCCTTTCATTTTCTTTTCACGTATAACTCAAGAACACGGTGTAAGGGTGTGCTGAGTTTTAAGGGGTATGGAATGTGAATAATAATGATTAATATTGGTTGGTTAATGGACAATAAACTATTTTCTAGTAAATTCGAGGTAATTAATTCAGGTATCTGTGTGTCCCCAATGATCACCACCGGCATCACCAACCACCACAAATATTGCTATCACCACGCTCCAGCGCAACCACCGCCAGCCACCGCTGCTACCACCTGCTAAAACCACCATACCATCGTAACTTGTCGCACAATCACCATCTTTACCACCACCTCTACCCCTGTCCCCACCACTACCTGTTCCTTCCACCACCACTCGTCACAATAGTCATCACATCAACCATCATTTGCTATCATCAACTATCTCTTGCCACCATCAGTTTCCATTGATTGTCGCCTTCACCAACATCATCTTCACCACTAACACCGTCTTCATGACCGCCACTACCATCAACCATAACCACCACCATTGCCATGGATTTAAGTGTGTATTGGTCATCGACCGCCACCACCACATCAACCTCCACACTGCCGGTCATTGTCACTACCATTGCTTTCACTTCTTATCGCCACCTCTACTGACTACCATAACCACCACTCGCCATTACTAATTGCCATTAATCGCTACCTCAATTAACATCGTCACGTCTCCGCCAATCATCTCCCATAATGGTTGATGTCACCATCATCAACCACAACCACAATTTACAATTGCCACCAACTACCATCAAAACCGCTACCACCACTAACCACCACTGACCACCACCACCATCACTACCAACTACTGCCACCACCATCGACCTACAATATATATATATATATATGTGTGTGTGTGTGTGTGTGTGTGTGTGTAATGATTACATATATTAACCAAGCAATATCAGTGATAATGTTAATACTAAGGAATGCTCATTGCATTCCTTTGTATTCCCTTACCTTTTGTCATTCACATTCCCCTCTTTAATCAAGCACCCCCTAAGTATTAACTATCAAGGTGTAGTTTCTCTAAAAGGTTAAGGGTTTAAAAGACATAGGTGTAGTTTATATGGATATGTTTGTCATTAAAAATTTTTTACTCCGGATCTCTTATCATCATTTGTGATGTCTTCGGTTGTCCAAGATGTTAGACCATTAGCATCCCACCCATGGGTGGGAATAGAATGGCCATTGGATGAAGCAAAACACTATTGTCCCCTCCCTATATACTCGGGAGTGAGGGGCTTTTGCTGGTTACCTAATCCGTAACCTTTCCCCTCTTTCTCTCTCTTCATTCTTTCTATCTCTCTCCTCTCTACCTTTTTATTATTATTATTATTATTAAAAATTAAAAAGAGTGGTGTGGGATAGATCTAGGGTTTTGAAGAATGGAAGGAGAAGATTGATGATAATGTGGCTCATGGAAAGATATGAGTTCTGTGAGATGAATATTAATAGCCTAAATGACCCAAGCTTGGTAATTATTGAGCTAGGTTCATTTAGAATATTTTAAATTTAAGCCGGCTCATTTAAGATATATGAAGCTTAAATTTGGCTTGTTTAAGCTCGGTATAATTTTAAAATGTTCAATAAAATATATATAATATAAATATTAAATGCAAATTATATTATATATAAAGCTCATTTAGACTCATGAGCTTAAATAGGCATAATTTTTAAGATTGAGTTTGTTTCAAGCTTTTAACGATCCGAACTTATAAATACCAATTTATTTAAAACCAAAAACTCTAATTTATCCGATGTTTAAATATTTTTTTAGTATATATCAATTTATTCAAAACCAAAAGCTTGTCCATGTATGACCTTTTACTCTAATATACCTGATGTTTAATTAATTTTCAATTAAATGATATTTTATTTTTATATAGTAATGGTTTGAGTAAATTAGTCCATGTAGTTTGCAGCAAATTTCAAGTTTATCCTTAAGGTAACGAAAGTACATTCATGACCTATATTCTAGAAAATTGTTACAAATAAGGATCGTCAAGGACAACGGTGTAATTTTAAAAACCTTCTTCATCTTCGAAATTATCGAAGTCACTTGTGAGTTTGTGTTCTTGTGTGTAGTGTATGTGATCAATTAGTTCAACCAATTTGTATATTTGCTTGTTTCTGTTCTATGACTGCTCAACAAATCATGATAACAAACGCAAAATTAAAAAAAAGTCCGCTTAAATTACACTTCATCTCAATGCAAACATGTCCTTAATATATATAGTACTCGATTTTTTAAAAAGAGACATGGGGTCATTTTTCAGGTCATATATCAATTTTGTGTAAGAGTCGATTATAAAAAACGTTTATATATTTTTTGAACATCGAAGTTATGTTAATGGGCTGGGTCCGCAGTGACATCCATATTTACTTTAATACTTAATTTTCACAATTTAAAAGTTATACTAGAAGTCACTATTAGTTATACCATCATTTAGTATGATATAAAGTTTTCAAAGTTTCTTATTCCCTAGGGAAGGGTTCAATCCCCCAGCCATAAATTTCTTAGTGGGCGCTGGCGCTATTTTTTTCTCATTTGTATTTATTTTATTTTCTTAAAGTTTGTGTCTAGGGATGACCAATTAGTCGGAACCGGTTTGAACCCGGTTTGCAATCGGAACCGGTTTAGGTAAACAATGAGAACCGAAAACCGGATTAGCAGTTGGTACAATTAGTTAATGCTTTGAGACAAATGAGAACCGAAAACCGGTTTAGTCTTAAAGCATAAACTATACTGGTTTTCTGGTCAAATAATCGGTTGAAACAGTTACATATTCTTATGCAGTTGGTACAATTAGTTAATGCTTTGAGACAAAGGACTTTAAACAAAATAATGGTTGAAGTTGAAGTTGAAAGTTATAAATTATAATACCTCAATATTAATTATAAATTATAAATAAAATAATGACAAATGACTTTAAACAAAATTATACCTCAATATTAATTATAAATTGTGGTTGAAGTTGAAAGTTACATTATGCGTACGTGAAACTTAAATGAAAATATCTTGAGCTTCAATAGAAGCATCATGCAATAACTAAGACACACATACATATATATATATACATATATATATATATATATATATATATATATGTGTGTGTGTGTGTGTGTATATATATATGATTTAAGAGCTTTTTTATATATCAAATATGTTATAAGTAATTAATTAATTAGTTATCTTTTTCTCGTAGTCAATAACACACTATTCTTTTTGTTTATCAGAAAATAAAGAGATCTAATCTGTTTTAATATGGACCGGATTGATGCCAAATTTAGAACAATAAAAACGACCACTTAATTAAAATAATTGAATATACACAAATTTTGATACATGAAATACAAGTTGCATAACAATAATTAGTCTCTAACAACCTAACATAATATACTTAACCATATGAAAACAAGTATTCTGTCTACATAGTAAAATAAAACAGATTATAACACATGATTCACAGTCAAACATGTGCTATGATTTTTTGAATTTGAATGGATTAATATTAGATTGAAAATATTTTTCTTGTTGAATTTTTGAAGAAAACTTTAGGATCATTTCATGTTAATTCAATACATTCATGTATGTTTGGGGAAGAATTAGAATCACTTACTTGATAATAATCCCATGTTTAAATTGTTAGAAGAAGATGTCATACATAAAGTTGTTTAAGATTCAAACAAGTGTTGATTTGATGGAATGAATTTTGTGTTGACTTTTCCTTTATTTTTTTTCCTATCCAACCCACATATGGGTTTATTTGTTGCTGGAAAAGCGTTGAAAAATGTTAGATTAGAGATTAAAGAAGCAGTTATTAAACACATACATATACACTTGTAGGATAAGAAACCATATATCCAATATATACCCATTAAGTTAATATCTCCATCATACATTAACTTTTATATATATATATATATATATATATATATATATATAGGGTGATGATTCAATAGGAAAAATCATTAAAATATAAA
>JAUEJL010059203.1:0-18829 GCA_032274825.1 Drosophyllum lusitanicum | reverse complement strand
ATATATATATATATATATATATATATTAGTATCACTTTTAATTACAATTGTAACAAAAACAAAGTTTTTAATCATAGTAAGAGTTAGTACCGATACAACAAAATTTTAATATCAAAATAGATAGATAGAATGATGTTGTTTGTTTTTGAAGACATAAATTTCTCATGTCTTATTTTATGTCTTAAGTAGAAGATTTGGTTTAAAAGGTCCGAAGTCTCTGAATGTCTAAATAGAAAATATGTGTTTTTTTGTTTATCTAGATAAGAAAAAATAAGACAAAATAATGTATCATGTATGTGAACAAACAAACAAGATTATTGGAAAGTGGAAGCGTCTGCTCACCCACAGACGTTTCCTTGAAAAAACAAATAAGTTTACTAGAAATGTCTGCGCGCTAGTAAACATTTCTTTAAAATAAGATATATTTGATCTTTAATATTTGTTAAGAGAAAATGGATTATGATGTTACCATTTATTTTTTATAATTAGTTCCATCAATCATAACCCTTTATTTTCTAAAATGGGTTTCACACAAATATTGTTGACGTCAATATCCTTAATCCCTTTTTATTTTCTTTGGGTGTGGATCCTTACTTCAAGCTGGTTATCCAAATCTACGTTGGATCCATTTATAAATTTATTCATAAGCTTAAATTTCAACAACCCTAATTTCACGAAGAAGCCACTGCTGTAACTACGAGTATAAAACTTTTATTTTTTGATCTTTTTATTTTCATCTTTAATATTATTGATTTGTTGATTTTATCACTCTCTTTTCATGAATCCTATTGATGAAAATATTTTGTAATCAAAGAAGAATAAGATGTTGAAATCGGTACACATACCACTTTTGTTATTAGATTCGTCGATTTTAGTTAATGGTTTTTTCTATGCAATCCGTTTATTTGTATCAATTCATTAACCATATAGGATAGAATGTACTGTTTTATTTCTTTATTTTCAACGGGTACCAAAATTTTATATGATTGGATAAGGTTTTCAACGTTTTGATTTAGTTTCTTAAATTACATTTTAATTCTTTACATATTTCATATTAGTTGATGGTATAACATGATTTGAGATTTGTTTTTTTAGAAAATATTCTTAAAATTATAATTAATTCAAGCAATTAAATTTTATAATCAATAATTGACTAACTGATAATTTTATTAGTTGCAGAATTATTTTTTTATGTGTAAACTTGGTCAACATCAGTATAAAATTTTTGGTGATCGCCAAACGATCCAAAATTTATTTTCTATATCTCCGTATTTATATACAGGTGTTACGTTAGTTATTTTATAAAACGAACACCACTATTAATCACAATCCTAATAAATACGTACCGAAAATAAATATACACCCGTATTTTATTTATTTATTTATTATTTAGAGTAAAATACGAGTAATTAATATTAATCAATCTTTTTTTTTAAACGGAAATCAAACTGGAACCTCAGTTTAAATTCAGAGTTAAAACCCTCTGACACCTTGTCACCTAACAAATTGCCGAGAACACAAACCGCCGGCATCGGAATTTCTACCGACGGAAGTAGTGCCGAACAGGAAGTACTTTCTATCCACGGGTTAGCAGGGTTTTAAATGCCAATTATCAATAATGTAAGTGTATTTTCTTCTCATACTTCAAATAAGCGTTATTACTCTTATATCACTTGCATTATCGGGGTTACCTGTGATTCTCGTTACACACAAAACTATGCAGGGTATGGATTTTGATGTTGATCGTTAGGTAAGAAGCACTTGCTTTCTTCTTACAAAATTCTGTAGGGTTTAGGGTTTTGTGACTTTACTCTTTTTTCGCTATTTATAGAATTGTTTGCTATTTATGCATATTTCCGTTGATAAACTGGGTAACGTAAACTGGTGTTTTTTGGAGAAATAATGTGAAGAATGGGTAGAAAATATTTACAGTACAACATTTCTACTGAACTGGTGATCGAAAACAAATATATCCACGAAGATTAGAAATAAAAATTAATTTTCTGTTCACAGAAAGTAATTAATCAAAATCTTTGAGTTCTATGTATAAGTAGTAAGATTCTTCTGACTACATTTTAAACCAATATAACATATTTAGCCATTTTAGTTGTACAATATTGATTTGAGTCTATGAGGGTCTTATCTTTTATTTGAAGGGCATCTTGGACATTTACACCTTCTTCTCGAGTTTTTTTAACGGTGGAAAAGAAAGGATTTGGAAGGAAAACCAGAAACGTTGTGTTATCGAGTCGAGTTTCAGTTTAACGAAGAAAAGTTTCATTTAACGAAGGAAAGGGGAGGAAAGGGAGGGATTTGGAGGAAGATTTTAGGCTTATTTTGGCTCAATTCTTATCCTCCAAAAAATGAGATGAGGATTTGGAAGGAAAGGATTCCTTTTCTTTCTTTTCCTCTCTTTCTTCAACTCCATAACAGCCGTTAACTTACAATTGGACCTTTGTTGAACGGTAAAACACCGTAACTATTGGATGAAATAGCTTTTTTGTAGAGTTGATCAATATACGTAGGAAAAAAGTAAGATATTTGGACTATGATCATAAAATCAAATTGTCACAAGAAGATACACTGAGGGTTTCTTTTCTACTATATAAAATGATATAAAAATCCTCACAAATTAGAGAGCAGAAAATGGTATTAGCAAGTAAACCTGATTCATCATTTTATATGCATTGTCATTTGGATTTCCCGCAATAATAAGTCAAGGTAAAGAACTTCCAACTTCATATTTGTGGTTACCAATTATCGCTCTGTATGTTTGCATTATTGTGATGATTTTACAGAGTACGTGACCTGAGTAAAGCAACATAGAAGAAACTTGTTCCAATGGCAAAAGCGTGTGAGGAATGCACTCAGAATTGTCTCATGATGCATAAAAAGCGTAAAAATCCAGACCGTGTTACGACTACATTCTTCAAAGTCATGTTTGGTGACGATTATTCCAAATATCTGGTATTGACATTTCTTCATTACCTCTGTTATTTAGTTGTTCTTTGCCTTCTTTTCTTCATGTTTGGTGACAAATATTCCAAATACCTGGTACATTCTTCCTACCATGAACATGGCAATGTCTATTATTATGGCAATGTCTACGTTGTATTGGACATAAAATTTGTGAAAAAGAATATGCCCAGCTTTTTCATTGGAAGAAGGGAGGAGTTGTAAAATATTTTATTTATTTACACCTTTGTTTGCAGTTCCTGCCTCCAAGATTTGCTCGTAGTGAACAAGACATGGTTGGCAAGACAACAAAGCTTGAGGATTTGAATGGTGAGAAATGGGAGGTAAAATTCACCAGGATTGATGGTGTACTGGCTTTTGAAGAAGGGTGGAATAAGTTTGCATTAGCTCACAAGTTAGAAGTGGGTGATTTTTTGGTTTTTCATTACATAAAGAAATCTTGCTTTGTTGTCTTGATGTATGGACAAAGTGGTTGTCCTGAAAATCGACACTTTGGATTTTCGCACCAACAGACAAAAGAAACTGAGAATAGGAATAATTTGATCACGGATGGTTGTACCCCTTCAAATGTCAACACCAATGGTCGTAATTTCTCTCATGAATCTTCTTCTCAATCTGAACGTTCTGTTCATGAAGTGAACAAAAAGAAAATAATCAAGAAAAAAGGAAATGATGCCAAGATGACATCAAATGTGAACACTAATAGAAACACTCATCTTTCGGCTCAACCCAGGACCTCTGGCTCAGATAAAGAAACGGGTCAAGGATCTGAACCACTGGTCAGAAAGACAAGCCCTGATAACATGGTTTCTGGGACGCCTACAACTCTGGAACCATTTTGTTTGGTTGATAATGATAATGGGCATGTACAAGAGGAATGTACAAAAAGTGTTTTGCAGCCAGAGGTGGCGAAGTCTGACGGTGTCCGGAGAAACAATGCGGTGGCTGGAAGTGGTGGTTCAGATGAAACTGAATATAAAAACTCATGTAAGAAAGTAGAAACACCATTGGAGGTTCGTACTGAAAAGCGGAAGGCAAGCCCTGTGATGCAGAGTGAGGCTACAAAAGACAGCTCGTTCAATAAGAAATCGAGGAACATCAATGTTCCAAGTAAGTTGCTCTTCAGTATCTACCACTCATTTTTTCATATAGTAGAGCTTCAATTATATTTTCTAGGTCAAACTTTTTTGTTCGTAAGTCGTAAGTTTACATACATCGTCAGAAATCATCTTACAGTTATTGAAAGTTAAATGAATCCATTGATTAGAGTCAAAACTATATTTTTTTTCTTTTTTTAAAAAACTGGTGGAATATATTTGAGGTTTTAAATTACTCCCTTTGACCTCAACTTCATACAATGCCCTGATTACAGGGAAACAAAGGCATTGGTTCGTCTACAACAGCTGGTTAACTGATTTTGTCCTGAAATAGTCCATTTTTATTCTCTATTATGTGTACTTTGACCTTTAATGTCTAATAAACTGATCACTTTTAAATTTAGATTAGCGCACCAAATAACTCTTGTAGATACAGAAAGAATACATTTAAAACTATTGAAGAATAAAATAATATTCATAGTTGTATAATACAAGTTTGACTTTGAAAGTCAGAGGGCAACTACTAGAGAACTAAGGGAATGCCATGAGTTGGTTATCATTTATGCCCATAATAGATCATCTTTTTGGTTTCTGTGTTTACGTTGTACGGGAAATTATAAATTATGTTTTGTGTAATCTAATCTGATCTTGATGGTTAAGAAGTTCTGAAAAAGGTAAGTATATTTCTTTGTTCTGTTTGCTCTCTAAAGACAATTTTCTTTTAATATGCCTCGTTATTTAAACAGTTACACCAGCAAGGATAGTTGAAAAGGAGCCCGACACTTCAGGTTCAAGATTGCCTAATGCAGGTAGTTTATTTGAAGTTTTATACTTTTTCTTAAACTATTCATCATGTGACCATGTGCTAACGTTGAACAGCTAGATGGATTGAAGCAATCCCAAATGAACCAGCAACAGACCAAGGCTCTGTTGGTCTGGTAAAAAAGGAACCCAAAGCCGAGCCTGTTGACTATGATGAGACATCCCCACCCGGTTCTTCCATCTCTTCATTTTCTGCAGTTATGAGGAGTTACAAATATCTTGTATGTGTGCCGTGAACCCATATTCTTTGTGCTTAGATTCTACAGGGGTGACAAAATGGGTGGGCAGGCCAAACGTGTTGGGTAATTTCAACCAGTAATTAATTTTTAAATGGTCCGTTTGACTTGTTGGTGATAAAACATAAACCCAAATCAACTCATTCTGAAGTAAAGGTATCAAAATCGCCATTTTGTATGGTCTGATTTAGATGGTAGACTCATCACAAGCCTAACTCATTTCTTATAACACTTGCTTTGATAAATGTTTTATAATCCCCATCGATCTATGATTCTTTTAGTTATAAATAATATAATAATGATCACATTTTAACATGTTTAAAGAACCACCTCTATGACATTTTAAACTTTTTACACCTTGTGAAAGAAAACTTGAAACTTAAGCAATCAAACGCAGGAATTGCCAGGTGGGGCGAAGCTGAAGTCTAAGGTGATTCTTCTCAGAAATGGGCATGATCTTTGGGCGGTTTTATGTCAAACAAAGTATGGTATAAATGCCTTGACACAAACTTGGGAAGTATTTGCAAAGCAAAGAGGCATTAAACCGGGAGACAACTGTGAGTTTGTGCTTGAAAGTAACCCAAGTTCTCGTTCCATATGTAGTGTTTATAATGTACATGTTACTGGTTCATAAAAGTGGGAATTGTTGCACCGTAGTCTTTGCTCTTTTGTATTCGCATTCTCTGCAAATTGTAACTAGATGCAATGCGAGGTTGGTTGATGATCTGATTTTGTGGAACCAGCCCTTTATGGTTTATATAATTCAATTTAGGCACTGCATATCTTTCTAACGCATGCATAGTTTTATATATTTTTTTTAGTCATGTCAGTATATTATGCATTTCTTTTTTGTCAGTATATTAATGCACTTTTCTATATGTTTTATATCAATTTACATAGTTTTTACACATTAAAGGTGTTGTGAAGGTGTGCAACATGATGTAAAGGTATTCTAATCAATAACCATTTTCACATGATCCCAAGTCATAGTGTCATAACTCACCAAGTATAAGATGTATTATAAAATTGTAGCTGAAATTTTATGACTAATATATTTTTTTCTTTTTAGGGTTAGACAGAACAACTATAGAATAAACCTCTTGTAGCAATAACAGAATATGATTGTACTTGTAATTCATTTAAGCAGGTAATACAAAATCTCCAGTACTTTATAGGGGAGGGCTTTAAACGTGATGATTTTTGACTTGCACAAGCTGAATACCAACCTTGAAAAACAAAAGCTAAAATACAAACAAGCTTGATACAACGCTATGCAAATGGTGGAACCCATCGAGCCATCATTAGTGTCTAGGTGAACTATCAAACCAACATATGCCTCCGAGTTGATCGTTTAGCCGACTTTCATAGACTATTTAGAACTCAGATGTTTGTTCTTTTTGGTCCCTTTCTTTCTTGAAGAACTGGTTTCAGGACCTTCAGCCTCTTCGGCTTTCTGCTCCGCCTCCAAGACAGCCAGCTGCAATGTACAAAAAGTAAGGAACAAGAAAACAGATGGATTACTTACAGTCATCAAGAAAACAAATAAATTATTGTTCACAATAAATTGAAGATTGGTTTCTAAAACATATATATTCTCATTTTTCTCCAAAGAAATACGGATACCTCATCAAGGATTGGCTTAAGCTCCTTGTACCGAGCTTCAGCAAGATCAAAACCATCCTTACGGAGTTCCTGCAAATGAGAAAAATATAAAAAGTTGACTAAACTATGGTCAAATCTGAGAGAATAGTTAATAGAGAAACTAAGTTGTGCAAAAAAAGAGAACCTTTCCAGTGTGTGCAGTATGTTCATATGCAGCCATTTGCCAGTAATTGTTTGTCCGCTTATAAAAGTCCTTCAGAGCTTCCCCAGGCTTTACAGAAAATATATATGAATCAGCAACCAGTTCACATTAATGAGGAAGAATAAAAAAGTCAATCTTTTTGGAAAGAGGATTACCACTGGAGTTCTCTGGGAGTCAGAAAGACCAAGACTAGCCCTTATTTGCTCAATTCTGGCTCTTTTTTCCTTCCTTCGAAGTTTCTTCCCTTCACCTTTTATAATTGCAACAGCATCTCCCAGCACACCATCCTTCATAGCCTTCAAACAGAAGAAATAAATGAAAAATGAGATAAAGTTTATTCATATTGTGGAAGACCATGTGGAAGTGAAATGAATATACAGGAAAACACACTTGTGCAAGTTCAGATTTGTTTTCCGCCATCCCAACAAAGTGAGATCATTATGAAATGCAAGTTTTCATTTTTGGGATTCACGTAGACACGTCAATAACATGTCTTTTTATATTCCACACATGAGAAGTTATGAATACAAACCAATAAACCATAGGTAAAACACAAAAAATAGTTACCTCCACACGATCGTCGTCATCATCATCATCATCGCTTTCATCAGTCTCATCTTTCTCCTCGTTTTCACCTCCACTATCTTCATCATCATCTTCATCATCATCGTCTTCGTCTTCATCTTCATCGTCTGAAGCTTCAACCCACTCAGACTCAGATGCCTATACAGAATATTGGAAAAGCAATAGCCAACTATTTAGAACTAAAATCATGATATCAGAGAGAGAAATCCTGCATGTTTTCTGGTAGGAAGGGTCACATGAACATGACAGAGAATCTATCCTTGTGGACCTAATTACATTAAGTTAACACGGGCATGAACTTGAAGAGTATGTAACAAACCGGTATAAGGCATTTCCATTCATCAAGTTTGCTGAGATTTAGTGCATACAAATCATCAAGAGTGATCTCTTTATCTCTTATTTCCATCATGCCCCCATAGATATACAGTGTATCTCTACCGACCACAATGCTAGCATTTATACGCCCACAAGGTTTCACTACCTGAATTTCAGAATAAATCATGTGGGTAGTTACACAAAAAAAAAGAATTTTTTTTTCGAACTCTTAACATACCTCTTCTGAAGTGGAACACGGCATCAATAATTTTGAGCTTGATTCATGTGTCTTCATATTAGATTTAACAGCCACCTCAGAACCGTTAACACTGAATTTTCTCTCCATATTAGATGAGATATCGTGTACGTCACTATCCATATTGTCATCTTCATCATTGATAACTACTTCCATTGGATCAACACTAATATCAGAGGGAAGATTACCAGGTGTCTCTTCATCTTTTATCCTTTTTATCTGAAAAGACACATTACAAACCATTTTTATGTATATTGTATACGATGAATTTTAGATTTGATTTGAAGAAAAAGATAGGAAGAGGGCTCAATCAGAAATCACTAACTAGTGCCGTAATTCTTAGTACATATGGCAAAATTGGTAGGTCAGGTAACGGGTCAAATTGAATATTATAAGACCAGCCGTAGCGGTCATTTGGGTTTGGCCGGCTCCTTCGGGAGTACCGCTACGGCCCCTTTCGGGTTCCGCCTTCTTTTTCCTTTTCGGTTTTGTGCACCCGAGCAACCCATCGTTTTCTTTTTTTTTATTTTTTGTTTTGTTTTGTAGAGAGAGTAGGAGAGAGAAAATGTTTGGGTTGATTTGGGATGGGTGCTACTTGAATTTTGGGTTGATTTGGGTTGGGAAGGAAAAAGTAAGAAAAGCTGATGTGGCATTTGGGTTGATTTGGGTTAAGTGGTTGCTATACTCTTGGCCTTATGGATCAACCCTAAACACTATTTGTTCAATACTTTCAAATTATAAATATTTAGCCTCTCAGATATGATTACAAAAGTTATATTGTTTGAATAATATTCTAACTTCTTTTTAATTAAATGATATAAGAGGTTTTATGAATTAACGTACACTTTCCTACGTTTCCTTTTAAGCTTTTTATTTTTATTATACCCACTTGATACATTAGAAATAAACATAACCGTATCAAAACCAGAGGTTGAAATTACCACCTCTAACTCTTAGGGCCTGTTTAGTTCATATTATTTTGAGAGATTTCGCAGGATTTGTATTTTAAATCCTTGGAAATCCCATGTTTGGTTGAAAATAAGAAAGAAGGGATTGGAATTTCAAATCCTATAGGTGTGGGATTTTAAAATCCTTGGGGGACGGGTGGTATTTCTAAATCTCTCATATATGGGATTTCAAAATCAGGACTTATCTAACCAACAATTCACGGTTCCCCATCACCATATCCAACCGACGTTTCACTCTCGCCGTCGCTACCGTAATCGGTCACCACCATAACCGTCACCGGCATCACCATTGTCGGCCACCATCGCCGCTGTAACCGTTGCCCTTTACCGTCTCCGCATTCGTTGTCATCTCCCTTTGTCCATCGTCTCCGTCACTACCCTAAATGGCGTCCGCCTTAACCTTCCCCAGCTCCGCCTCCACCTCCGCTTCCATCGCCCTTCACCGACCTAGCCTCCGCCGTCATCACCCTTCACCGCCGCTGTCGCCCTTCGCCGCGCCGGCCTCCGACGCCGTCTCCCTCACCGTCTCCGAGCCATTCAAGTTGTGAAGGTGAGTCGACTCCTTCACCATCTTTGCCCTAGAAATCCCATTATCTATTACATGAACCAAACAAAAGATTTGATTGGATTTGAAATCCCATGGGATTTGAAATCCTTATTAGGATTTCAATTCCATGAACCAAACACCCCTTAGATAAAGAGCAAATATAGGTATATAGCACAAAAGCAACATAGGTTGCATAGAATAAAGCTAAAACTGAGCTCCTTCTTTATGACAAAAGCAACAAAAACCTAAAGGCAATTAAATATCACAGGATACTAGAGGTGTATGCCAAAAAGTACCTTATCTTTTGTTTTCTCCTTTCTCAGCTCCAATGGGTACCTGTAAATTTAGATATAGTAAATGAGCAGGATGGCATTAAACTTTTAGATTCTACTGAGGAAAGACGGGATAAGCAGGATTTACCAGCGGTTGATGTCCAATTGGAAGCCATAAAGTTCGTTCAAGAACAAACTCATTAATACATCACCTGCACTTATAGTTGGAGCCATTAACAAGTATAGAACAAAGCCAAAGTTAAGTAAAAACAGAATACAGGAGGCCAAACTGCCAATATCCATGTATAAGACATCAAACCTATCTTCTTACAAGCAAGTAGATAATAGAACAACAATTGTACCAAACCAAAGAAGACTAAAGAGAATGCCAACCTTCAGCCTCCATGTCCACAACTCCCCCAAAGAGCACAGCCCGCTTTTTGTGGACACAGATAGAGAAACCAGCACGAGGCCCAGGTGGCATCCCACCTTTCTTTACCTAAATCCACAATAAATTTATACAGTTTTATTTTTCTGAGATGAATGAAACGTGACTTCCCTAACATATAATATATAATAGTTATATATGTGTGTGTGAGTTCTTTCCTCGCATCAAGTTAAGTACAGGTTGCTAAACTTCATATACATCATGATACTAAGCTAACTTCTAAAAGATCAATGCCAGGTAGATAAGAACAAATTCCTCTCAAGGAAAGCTTGAACAGATGCAATAAACAACAAGTTATTCGATTACAAGACGAGTGACAGAGGGAGTTAAAAGAAGCAATAAATACCTTGTTCCACACCCAATTCTTAGGGTCTAGCACCCACATATCTGAATGAACTATCCCTTTTTCTGAGCTGTTTTTATCAGAAGATACCTCTTTCGAATAGCCTCCATATAAATAAATCTACAAATCAAGTGTAAAAATGTAAGAAAAAGAAAAGGTTATACACACACATATTTGTATTCTATATGTAACTCACGTCGTCTTGGTAAACAAAGAGTTGGAAACCACTCCGAGCGCTTGGCCACAAGCATCCAGGTGTCGGTTTAATCTCTTGCCACTGCAGCAACACATTGAACTTGTTTTAGTTACTAGTGTTGATTCACCAAGAAAATGAACTAAGTTGCCAATGTGTTCACCAATGACCACTTTACCTTGAATGTATCCAAATCAAACACGTACAAATCATTGAAGTATCTACAGAATGAAACAAAGAAAGTAACAGAGTCATGGTATATCTTTTGTGGTTGACTTGAGCATTCAATATGTTATAGTTGAGAAAAACAGAAATAACAACCTCACTTCTCGGAGAGTGTCATAGAAGCCGCCAAAAACAATGAGCTTGTGTTTATATAGAACCTGCAGATAAGGCATAAGTTGAAGATGGCACAATGAAAAACAAAAAATTCAAGTACGATAGACAACCCATATAACATACCATCCGATGACCAGAACGTGGACTAGGACAACCTTTATAATTCAGCTGTTCCCATTGATTTGTTTTCAAATCCAACATCCAGAAGTCCTGCAATCATAGAGCAATGCAACATTCGCCACATTGGAAAAACAGTTAAAATATCAATTAACATGGTGAATCTAATTTCCTTTTTCATGCTCCTACCAGGAAAAAACATCCACTTCAAGGCCCGTAAGTACTCTACCTTGTAGTGATGAAAACGCTCTTGATTAGGAGAGGTAAATTCACCACCTAGTGACAAACAAAATAATTCCTTTTATTATTTAATAGATTTCCATTATGCACGCCCGGTAAAAATACTCCATTTTAATAAAAAGCGTTACACTTTGATCTCTTTTCGTAAATTTCAGTACTTTATAGTTCATAATTTCATATGGGTGCTACTTTACTATCCAAGTCAAACTAACATTTGAAAAGCTACAAATTTGGCCTAAATGTAACTCATTTTTTTCAAATATAGAGAGTACTGTAACTATGTGGTTTATGTAAATTCTACTACTTCACTACCAAATATGTATAGATAATTCTTCCATGCAACAGCCTGGTGAGCACTGCGAGGAGGAGGACTATTAGGGCTAGAAATTAGCTTCCAATCCCCCTTATCAACATCATACCGATAAAGATCACCATACACGAACGTCTGTGTAATAATTACAAGATCTCAAGGTAAGTTCCATCACAATGACAACAAAAAGAACAATGTATAAAATCAAGTATAAAGACATAACATGATAAGAGCTATACAAACCTTGGTACCGTTGTAGAATTCACCCCCATACAATATCATTTCAGTTTCTTTCAAGGGATTAATAGTCAGCTACACAACCAAAACACTCTATTCAATAACTTAGTTCTCAATTCACAGCATATACTTGATAATGCATATACAAAATACAGAGCAGTATACCGAGCAATTTGATCGAGGTGATGGCCGAGGAGCATTTTCTTCGACATTAACTTCTTTTTTCTTAGCTTCTTCCTTCTGTATGCTTAACTAAACATTCAAAAACATAATTTCGGTAACTACGAACAGAAATATAATGAAAAACAAAAGAATGATGTGCTACAATTATGTTAAAAAGTAGTACCAAAATGGCATCAATATCGTCTTCCGGAGAGACTTTCTTAGACTCCCTGCGAGCCTTTTTCTCCTCTGCTTTGACCGTTTTTCTCTCCGTTTTCTCTTTTCCCTTTCCTGGCTTCTTTGTTTTCTTCCCCATTCTATCCTGTTGTCTCTCTGGTGTTTATCTCTGCCGCAGCAAAATAGTTTCAGCTCCGACGACAATACTCGACGGCACAACAGCAAAGAAGAACAGAGTGCCGAACTAATGTGCGAGGGTTTTTGTTCTTCCGTAGAGGTTTTATATGATTATGTCAATTTGACCCAGAACTTTGGGATATTGACGGAGCAGTCCAACTTGAATTTAAAACAAGAATTTGCAACATATAAATCTGTGAAGAATTGACGAGGAAGGAGGTCTCGTTTAGTTCCTCTCCGTTGATTTCAACTCAATAATGTAAGTTCATCGATTCTTTTGTGATGTTATTAACGAGCGGTGGTGTCCGCACTTTGCTGCAGATATATTTTGTTTATAGTATTTGTAGAGTAGATAACAGATTTAGGCTACGTTTGATTACTTTATGTATATAAATTTTAGACGTGAAACTACGTATTACAAACCAGGCAATGTTGTGTTGATAGTGAAAAGAGACATAACATTACAAAATATGTAGCATTAGTAGTATGGCTTGGAAACTATGGTCGTAGGCTCGTAGCTACAAAAAAACTGGCTTTTTGTTTATCTCACAAAAGGAGTAGTGAGCTGATAGATAAAGTGTTGTTTGTCAGAGTGTTTTTATACGTTGAGAACTGGCCAAAAGAGTTTCCTGCCATATGTTATATGTTTATGTTAGCTGGATGATGTGTATATAGTCATGCGGTATATGTTTATGTTAGGTCGATGATGTGTATATAATTTATTACATACATCATAATACCAGGGATGATGATATCATTTTTCTTTCATGGTCCAATTAAAAATAGCCAACACAAAAGAGGTCAAATAACAAAACCCTACGTGACGTTAAAAAGATTTATAAAAAAGAAACGTAATGCAGAATCGAACACAGGACATTGGGTATAACAAATGAGGTAATAACCATCTCTGCTAAACAACAACCGAACAAAACAACTGGCAATGAATTATATAACATAAAGTAAGCGCAAGTTAGAAAAACCCTTTTATGAACTGTAAAAACTACGCACGTTAAGGGCTTGTTGAATGTATATATTATAAATTGCAACTTTTTTTTTATTTTACCTTTAATTATTTACCTTTTATTACATCTTTTCACAAGTCAAAACAATATGAAATTTAAGACTAAAGGTGACATTTTTACTAATTACGCATTGCATTAGTTACATCGTCTTAAACCATGTGTGTGTTTTTTATCTATGGCCAATAACTTTGGGATGGATTGAGTATATATAAAAATCTATTTATCAGTCAGGATCATCTTACGGGATAATCCAAATGGGTAACTACCATATGGTTAGTAAGAGGTTCATTATTTTTTTATATACTCTATATTGTATATATGTAAGTCTATTTTTTTTAGCCTAAAACTAAAATTCGAATAAGGTAAGAAGAAAAAGGGTCACCATAGACATAAAATTTACAAGGATTAAAGGAAAAAAATAATTACTTTTAATGGGTGCATAAGTTGGGAAGAAGGCGGCCTAATGATGAAAAATGAAGAGGCAAAGCATAAATTAAATATTTAATTGCCAAAATTGTGTGAACATTTGGGAAAGAATCAAATAATCATAGATTCATCAAAAATCGTTTATGAGTTTGCGACTTTGTGAATAAATCGCACATAATCGTTTGATCATTTGGCCTTTTGGGACAAAAACACATGAATTGGTGTGCAAATAAGAATCAAAATCAACAATTATAATCAAATGTCGAGAGTAAGTTCAGGTTTTGAGAAAAAAAGAAAGCGACAGCTTTAGAGTTCACGGGTTCTGTGATCCAAGACAGCAAGACTTGATCGAAATAGAAGGCTCGTGCCTATGCAGGTAGACTTGATATGAGATTTTGTTTTCACCACTAATGAATTAACGAGCAATGGACAAAATACGGAATTTAAACTTGAAATCCTTCTACCTTGTAAAACAAGTGTAAAATTTTCTTAATATTTGTTACTTGATTCATAGTTTGATTATTATTTACTGTTTATATTCCCGTTCCTTATTTATTTGTATGTTTTGTTTTGGTTATTTGGTAAACAATAAGTTTTTGCATATTAGTTTGTTCACTATTTCGGTTGTTTGTTTAGGAGTGGTTAATTGATATTTGCATATTAATTACTTAGTTTGTTACTTGACGTTTTTATATATTTTAGCTTGTTTTTATGTATTAGGAAGCCGTTTTATAGTTTTGCATCGGACATCAAAAAATGTTTGAGATAGTCCTGTTATAAGGGTGAGAGAGCCCGTGTCATAACTATCACATGATAGATAATGCCAGTGGTGTACCGGTATCACGTCATAATCAAGTGATCATGCGTCAGATACACCCCTATTACGTGCAGACTTTAACTATCATTGAGTGAGTTTAAGAAATTAATTCTTTAAAATAATTGGTTAATTTTTTTAGAGTTAATAACACAAATGGTCCTTTAAAATATGCCTAGATCACACTAATTGTCCTTTATTTAAAAATCTTGCAAAGTCGGTCTTTAATTTTTAAAAGTTGAACATGGATGGTCCTTTAGTAGTTAACTTTAACAAAGCCACCGTTAAACTTATCAAAATGACATTTTTACCCTTTTTTATTATTACATGAATAGTCCTTTAAAAAATAAACTAAAATTAATTTTTGATTTCAACTCTGTCTTTTTTCTTTTTTATTCAAAGTTTCAATAAGCATCTACATATTAATTTTTAGATCTTAACATTCGTTTTAGTCTTTAATCACTAATTTCTATTTTTCAATAGCCATCATCTTCTTCATAGTGTTCTTGAACGATTCAAAAATTATCTAGACAAATCGGTAATCTAGAACAAATCTGGACGAATAAGAAAACATTGACACACACTTGAAGAACACACACACACACAAAGGCGAAGAACACACATCTGGACACACAATCTCAAAGAAAACACACACTTAAAGAACAGGGACACACAAACACTCGAAGGCAAACCCAGATTCACAATCGTAACACAAATCCAGATTCACAATCCTAACACAAACGTAGATTCACAACAAGATTATTCGGGGAGGGTTGCAAACCCTAACACAAACCCAAATCCACACACAACGTACACACATACACAGACACACACCACTACAACCCCCAAAGCCAAATTTAAACCCTAACACAAACCGAGATCTACAAATCTTAATACAAATTAATGAAAGAAAAACCCCTAAATCAAAGAACATACCGCTACAACCACGTACCTCACCTGCAACCATGAACCCACCACCGAAATCACCACCTATGTACAGATCTGGAGACAAAAGAAAAAAACAGAAGAACGAAGGCATGACGGTGACGGACTCGAGATGGCGGTGGTGGAGTCGACTTGTTGCCGCAGTGGACGGTGGTCGCCTAAAGAGGGTGATGGATGCCGGTGTTCATTCAAGAATGTGACAAGAAGAGATGAGAGAAGAGAAGAGAGAGAGAGAGATTGTGTGTATGTGATCTATTATAAAGGGTGTTTATGTTTTTTTAAATTAAATAATAATGTACTATATGATATTATATAATAATTATTTTAGTAATAAAATAAAATTTTAAATGATTTAAAATGGAAAATATTGCATAAAGACTAATTTCGTAAAGGGTAAGATGGTCAATTTTAAAAGTTTAACATTTGTTAACGACTAAAGGACCATCAGTGTTCAACTTTTAAAAATTAAGGACCGACTTTGTAAGATTTTCAAATAAAGAACTGTAAGTTTGATTTTGGCATATCTTAAAGGATTGTCGGTGTAATTAACTCGTTTTTTATATAAATTTATATATCAAGTACTTAAGAGGTGTTTGTGTTTATCATCTTCGTACACCATTAATATACATGGTATATAACCTTAAAACTCGATATGCCAATTCCAAAACTTTTTTGTTGCATTCACAAACTTGTATTTTTAAACCTTTACACTCATGCGTTTTGACCACCTTTTTTTAGCATTTTCCATGATATATATTATTCTATTTTCACTTTTTTGTATACTAATGAAAGTTTTAGTGGATGGGTGGACTAAAACTTCAAACTGGTAACCTTTTGAAGTTAATTTCAAGTATGGTTCATAACGTTTATAAGTTATAGTTATGACTTATGACGGATCTTAAAAAACATATCACATAGGTTTTGAGACCGTTTAAATAACGATTATACAAATAAATTTTTAGATTTGAATAACTAGTATAAGAAAAATACAACTTAAACCAGCTCATTTATATATAGATATATTGTTGAAATTGCTAACTCTAAATATCACATATTCAAACAATTCAAGAGACGGCCATTTCTAGAGACAATCTCTATACGGGTTAGGTTAAAGTTTATGAAAGAGTTTACCGAACTTTAACTTAACTTATTAATATCAAAAAGACGTTAATTTGAACAATTTATACTATTTCAGTCTATTTTTTCTAAAATTCTACACATAATTTATAGAACATACGACCACAATATTAAGCTTAATCGTTATTTTTATTAAGATTAAGATATTATGGATGGTGTTACACTTAAAACTATTTTAAATACAAGGTATTTTATTTACTTAAATTAAAAACAAGGAACTAATCCTACAACTAACAATCATGATCTGCTCGCAAATTTTGGTGACAATGTGGCATCATTATACAAAAGTCCTTTTTAATACTAAAATTTTGTATAATATTATAACTGAAAAACGGAAAATTCTAATTAAAAAGTGGGTAAAGAAAGAGTGTTCTTTATCCAGGTTACACGAGAGCGCCGAGTATTTGGCTCAAACATAAACAACCTACTGGTATATCTGTGGTCATTTTCAAAGCTATCATTAGTTATTCGTAGACTTAAATTATTGATCTTTTTTATGAGACACTTGGGTGTTGTTTGTTTTCGAAAACATAAATGTCTTATGTCTTATTTCATGTCTTCAGGAGAAGATGTGGTTTAGAAGATCTTAAGTCTGAGAAGGTCCGGAAAAAAAAGATGTAGTTTTTAGCTTATCAAAATAAACAAAAATAAGACAGAATAAGATCTTAGACATAAGACCTTATTCTGTCTGCGAAAAAACAAACAAGCTTATTAGAAATATATGCGGGCGCGCAGACGTTTCTTTAAAAAAACAAACAAGCTTCTTTAAATTAAGACCTTGTTTTAAAAAACAAACAAAGCCTTTACCCTATAGAATAAGTCATCAGATGGTGTATATTATCATAACTAACAGGGCCGTCTCAATCTTTTCTGGGCCCGGGGCAAAACGAAAAAATGGGTCTCTAAAAATATTAAAATTTACAAAAACAATCTGAAATATATAAAAACGTTAAATAATAAACTTATAATTGTTTAGGTTTTTAAATTTTTATAAATTTATCCATTGATCCTCTTTGAGATCGTTTTAAGTTTTCAAATTAATCTTTTTTCTTTCTTTTTTGACTACAGGATAAATGCATTTTGGAAAACTCAATTTATTAATTAATTATAAAGTAATTCAGGTATTAAAGTAAACAAACCGATTAACTTGATATCAAGTAATTCAACTATTTAAGTAAACGCACCAATTAACTTGATATCAAGTGATTCAAGTAATCAGTTTAACTAATAAACTAGATAACTACTAAATGCTAATTTTCATGTGTTTCAATATTTCATAAGTGACACTAACAAACCTGATAGCTGATATCAACTGATAAAATTTCAAGTAAATTTAAAGTAACTAATTACAAGTGACTCAAATAAGTAAGTGATTTCAAGTAATTAAAATAAATTAATTAACTAATAATCAATAAGGGGTAATAATAAAAAAGAGAACCAATCACCAATGATGAGACCAATCGTCTCTACTAGATCCCTGAAGCCTCGACTGCTGATTCATAGCCAAATAGTTTTCCGCGACATTGATTTCGCTTTTCTTTTCCCGCTTATGCGGTTGCTATGGGTCTGAGATTTTCAAGCCGATTACTATTTGAATTTCTAAGTCTGTGTTCCAGATTTTGGGCCTAAGAAATTTGGCTTTTTTCCTATCTATCTGTACATTTGGGCTCAATAAACTTGGTTAGGCGCACACATCTATACTATCTTATAAAGCATTTAGGTGTTCCAAATCTCTTAATTTTAAGTAATTTAAAATTACTAATTTACCCTTAATATTACAATTAATGGAAACTATTAAATAAGACAACTATTTGATGAAGTTAATGACAATCTTAATACCATTTTAATAACTAAACCTTCAAAA
>JAUEJL010059202.1:18641-30915 GCA_032274825.1 Drosophyllum lusitanicum | reverse complement strand
ATGTTGAATTTGTCTGTTTGACATATTATTTCTTTCTTTATTTTGGATTAAACAGATATATCACGGTATGTGTTAGTATGTGCAGGTACCAATCATGAGTCTAGGAGGATTGATATTTGGTATACAAGTCATGAATTACGGATGATTCATGCTTGTAGGGGAGAAAAGTCAAAATTTTGTATGTAAACAATAGAAAAATCAAAAACATTCTCAAAATATTAAAATTAAAAAAATATTTTTTTTCTTCATCTCAAATAGGTGTACAATTGTGCATGATTTGAGGGGGAATTTTATGTTTTATTTTTGAATTTGTTTTCAAATTTAAAATTTTGTTGAAATTCATAAATTTTCATCATAAAAATCAAAATGTTTATATCAAAGATGAGGTGTTAGGTTAAGGGGGAGTATGTTGGTTTAAAATTGCCAAGTTTTGTGCTAAGTGTTCAAAATACCCAACTATTGCCGGATTTATTCCAAATCCGCAATTTTTTGTTGGATTTACTCCAAATCCGTGAATTCTGTCGGATTTACTCCAAAATCCGGAACTTTGTTTCGGATTTGCTTTGGGTCGGTTTAAACCATGGTTTGTCGGATTTGTGTGTCGGTTTTATGGTTTATCTATAAAAGAAAAATCCGACATCAAGTGTCGGTTTTCCAAACTCACAAACACTTCATCTTCTCTCAAAAATCAAGATTCTCAAAGTTGTTGTTTACGTAATTTGACAGTAGATCCGTGTTCGTTATTGGTTAGTGATGTTCAAGGTAAAATTTTCTTTGGTTATTATTGAATTTTTGGTGGGTTTTAATGGATCTAAAGAGTTCGAAAAACACTGTTCTAGCGGAATGAAACCAGACGAATAAACTTGATTTTTAGTGTTTTAGAGTCATGTGTTTGGTGTATTAAACTCGAAAATGATTGAAAAAACTAGTTCTGAGTTTAAATCCTTGGTTTGAATGTCGGTTTTTGAATGTCCATTTGTTAATGCTTTTCGAACTCGATGCAAGTTGTTTTTTAAGGGTTAAATGGATTGTTTGAATCAAAAGGAGTTTCTTGTTTGGGATTAATTACATGAGAGTTTGAGTTTTGGTTGATGAAAGTAAAAAATTTTGAAGTTTTGGATAGTATCGGTTTTCGACACTTGAAAGTTTTTTTTTTCAAAAAGGAGGATGAACTATCGGATTTTGAGATAAATCCGATAGTTACTTAGAAAAGTTTTTGAAATTATCGGATTTTTAATTGTCGGATTTTGAGACTAATGAGATTTTAGTGTTCTTAGAAATATCGGATTTCTAAGAGTGTCGGATTGTGTAAAATATCGGATTTCTAATTGTTGAATCTTGATAAAAAGAAAAGGTTATGGATTTCATGAGTATCGGTTTTGATAAACAAAAGTTTCGGATTTCTAAAAGTGTCGGTTTTCAGCAAATCCGATAAAAGCTATCGGATTTCATTGTTCAAACACTTAGAAACTTTTTCATAAATTCAATCTTTTTCAGAAAAAGTTATTCTTTGAACTGTGTTCTAACTGTTTGTTCATACAGATGACATAACATCAAGAAAACCCTCAGATTCCTTCTGAAAACCTTTTTCCCCAAGCCAACTACCTTCCATATCAACTAAACAATGCCTACTTCGTACCAGAACTTACAAAAATCGATTTCCCCATTATCACTGAACTCATAGCATCACACCCACTTTCCCACATATTTGCATTTAACCCTTTGGATGCAGAACCACATGTCCCTAAGGTGTATGTTCAACAATTGTGGAATTCTCTATACCTGACTGAAAGTAAACAAGGAAACCTTGTCATCATCTCTGGGAGAGTAGATCTTGTAGAATTTGAAATGGAAATTGATAGTTTCAAACGGATCCTCAGACTACCAAAACATAATGCATATCCTTCAAAAATTGAATTTGATCCAATTCCAACTGACAAACAAATATTACCTCACATAATGGATCTTGGATGGAATGATGACGAATTGACTGGGATGTCTAAATTCAAAAGATCCGGGTTGGTTCCACAATGGCAAACTTTATATGCAATTATCATGAGATGCCTTACAAGTGTGACAAAGGGGATTGATGGAGCAAAAGCATTCGCAATGAATATACTGGTTGGAATGGTGAAACACTTACACTTTGATTATGCGGAATTGGTTTTTGTACAAATGTCAAAATTCATACTTGAAAAGGTGATCCCTGGAAAGAGGAGAAATTTCTTACCGTTTCCGCGATTCTTAACGATGATAATGCAAAGGTTGATGTCAAGAGATCCTGAAATCTCAAGGCGTGATGATGTTCCCTCACCTCAAATCCAAATGATGATTAAATTGTACAGAATTCTGGCCATGCCAAATGTTGATCCTTATGTTATGCCGGTGGAGTTGGTCCAATTGCTTTATCTTGATAGTGATATAGTCCAGCAGTATGTAAGTATAACACCTCTTTTTCATTTATCCTTTTATAGTATTATAACTATTAAAGCTACATTCACATTAACATAGTTTACCAAAAACATACTCGTTATTTACATACTACTACTTGTTTTTCCCAAAAGAAGTGTTAAAGTTGTTTTTCAAAAGTACTGAAGCTACCCATCCGATCAGAGTGCTGGGGCCTTGCCCTTGCTGGAGCCTATCTCACCTGCAATCATCACAAACTGAACGTAAGCAAACGCTTAGTGAGCATACTAACTGAATAAAATAAACATTTAAATCTAACTCTACGCTTTCTCGGATAACTCGTATCATAACTGTAATACCTGCTAACTTTTATACTATTCTGTTGTCCTTGGGTATGGCTACACCTTACGTATAGCCAAGCCCCTAAGACCTTTCTGTGGGTATAAGGAGCTCAATATACCCCTGGTCACTATTCTGGATATAAGCTACACTTACATATAGCTAGATACCCACATTACTTGGTACATAGCTGTCCGTATACCCAGATACTGTTCTGTGCATAGCTACACCAACGGCATAACTATATATCTATTCTTGTCTCATAGTAACATATCATAAAACATATCGTTTCATACTTATCTGATTATTCATATTGTACACGTATACCAGTAGTTCATATTCAAAGTAAGTACACTCACCTGGACTAATTACAATGATATGAGGTCAAGGCGTTCAGTTATGTATCCAATCAATTCCCTATACAATAACATAACCTGGTATATAATTCAGGAATTCTGCCCTGAAATGGGGCCTACACGGGCCGTGTCCCCTACACACTACACGACCTGGTCCTGGCCACATGGCCTGTGTTTGACCAACATTCTACACGGGCCGTGTACCCATACACGGGCCGTGTACCTACATACTACACGACCATGTATCCCTACATGGCCTGTAACCGCCCTAGGTTACTACACTTGCTGTACCTTATAGGTGCAGCCGACTGTGTTTCCTCACAGTCGGTGTTTTGTCTACAAATCCGACTCAAAATCAGTTCAAATCATCTTGGGGTGTTTTCCTACACCCCATACTGCTAAAAACATTACTCATAACAATTGGAAATATCAACAACACACTAAGAGCATTGATTCCACCATTGAACCGTGTTCTTGACTCAAATCAATCAAATACATCAAAACTTCATACGTTGCTTACTTGTGATTGTTTAACTGATGATATAGCACTCTAATCTTGTTAGAACGGATCAAAACCGTACAAGAACCAATTAAGGCTCACAAACACCTTACAATACTTAGCACGACATGTGCCTTAAAATCGCTTAACATTCAAAATTGGACATTCTTGATTTTCACCCGACGCATCGCGTCGCACCATGTTATGTGATAGTCGCATGGTTTAAGCTACAAAGTCGCATGGCTTGTTTCACCATCCAACCAAAAGGCGCATGGCAGCAAGAGTCGCATGACTCATGCGACTTTCAGTACAAAGGTCGCATGGCATCAAAATCGCATGACACAGTGCAAGAGTCGCATAACTTCATGCGACATTCGGACCAACAGTCGCATGCTCCATGCGACAGTCGGATGAAAGGTAGCATGACCCATCCGACTTTCAGACCCAGAGTCGCATGACTCATCTGGTTTAAGTCCTGATCATTTTTCAGAACATACCAGTACTTCAAACTTGTTAAATTTACTTTCAAAACACTTTTAAACTTCAAATAACACTTATATAAATTTCATAAATTCATCAAATCCAAACAAGAACATCAAACAAGCAAAAACCCACTTGTGAAGTAAGCTTTGCGTGTTCTTCAATGGTGTTCTTGCATGAACTTGAGCTTCCAACAGTAAAATACACCATATCTAGCATAAAACATGTCTTACCTTTACAACAAACATCATACTAACCTTGTTTTAAGTCTACAATTTCAAATCTACAAATCCTTTCTTCCAAGAACTCACGAGACCTTCTAGCTAGTGTGTGTTTGTGTGTTTTTTGAGTGTTTATCAACTTTGACTTTGGGAGTCAATTTACACACAACACATACACATATACAAACTTATCCAGAGGCAAACCGCCTCTGGACTTAAATATCTTTTCTTTTCTTTCTTTCTTTCTTTTTTTAATTACCTAATATAAATATATATATATATAACTCAAACAACATAATACATAATTATACATATATATAATTAATTAATATCCAATTACATACAAATAGAGTATCCTCCTATTCTATTAATTACACACGCGTACAAACTATTTACAAGTAGGCCCAAGTCGAGGATGTTACAAATCTACCCCTTAAGAGGATTCCGTCCTCGGATTCCACTCAGTGATAAATAGGTGAGGGTATCTTGCCTTCATCTCGTCCTCGACTTCCCACGTCAGGTTTGGACCTAAGTTGTGCTTTCACTTTACAAGAACCAGCTTGATCATCTTCTTGCGTAGCTTCTTGACCTTTGTGTCAAGAATCTCAACAGGTTCTTCTTCAACGTTGCACTTGCGTAAGTGGCACACGTTAAAGATGTTATGAATACCAGCTAGCTCAGGCGGCAGCTCAAGAGTTACCGACTAATAATTGATTTTACAAGCAACTTTGAATGGGCCAATGAAACGTGGACTTAGCTTCCCCTTACGTCCAAAACTAATGACGCCTTTCCAAGGAGAAAGTTTCAAGTACACACGATCACTAACATCAAATGTAGCGGGATGATGTCTAGGATCCGGCTACATCTTCTGTCCGTCACGAGCCACTCTCAGCTTTTCAAAAGCCACATTCACGTCATCAGACGTGATCTGGACAATCTCTGGTCCAGCAAGCTGCTTCTCACCAGGTTCCAACCAACAGGTTGGAGTGCAACATCGTCTCTCACATAGAATCTCGTATGGTGGCATTCCAATGCTGGAATGATATGAATTCTTATAAGCAAATTCAATCAATGTGAGATGAGAATCCCATAAACCACCAAACTTGAGTACACACGCACGAAACATATCTTCTAACGTCTGGATCGTCCGTTCAGATTGGTCATCTGTTTGCGAGTGATAGGCAGTGCTCTGGTGAACACGAGTGCCAAGCTCACGTTGCAAACTTTGCTAGAAAAGGTAAACAAACCGAGAGTCACGATCAGAAACAATCGAACAAGAAAGACCGTGACGTGACACAATCTCATCAACATAAAACTGAGCCAAACGAGTCAACGAAGCAGACTCATTCGTGGCTAAGAAATGAGCATAAATTCGAAATATCTAGTCGTTGCAGATTATCATACGGTCTCTAGTATTCCATTAGGACTATGAATTAAATATGAACTATAAGAAACATTTTTCTAATATTCAAATAGTTGTAGTTTAGTCACTAATGAATTTTAACCCAACGATATTAATTATAAATTTGAGTCTTATAATAAATAAAAATAAATTAATAAAATAGATTTAAGAATCGTTAAAAAAGATAATTAAAGTTTAGTCGATATTTAAAGGGCAAATTTCATATAAAGATAACAAAGTTTAAAAATAAACCCATATTAAAATAGTTGCGGAAGGAGGAGAGAAGTTTGAATCCAAGAGTAGCCTTGTTAATGGCGTCCAATTGACAACTATATCCGCCAATCACCATGGCCAATTGTCCTTTTACAGCTTCAATTCAAACTCTTAATTAACCTACGACCTCTCTCTCTCTCTCTCTCTCACACACACACCCCCATGTGTGCCCTGTACAAGCATCTTTCCTTGGATTCAAGTATAAACCCTACAATTATATTCCAATCCAGCAATCGGATCTCTTTTCTGATCGATTCCGCGTATTCGTTTAGTCAATTTGTGAAGTACAACACAAGTAAATCAACTTAAAGCAAAAATATTGAAGAAATAAGGTAATATTCTCATTTTCACAAGTAGATATCTGTATTATGAATCGATTTTAGTGTCCGATCGTATTTCGTTGTCAATTGATGCTTAAGTTTTCTTTTCGTAGGGTTACTAATGATTACGATATATTATTAGCTTTTATGATCTGGTTTGCTCGGCTTGAATTGATTTTTGAATCGGTATTAAATACAGAGTCGATTTCTTCAAAATTTACGTCTTTCCACGAAGCATCTGAGATCGTCAGCTTGTTTAATAATTGTATTGGTTGTGGATTCATGTAGAATGAGCAATTCAATTTAGAGGAGGAGCGAGTGCTGGATAAACTATTTCTGCATTAGATTTTTGGAACGCAAATAAGTCTGCTTAATAGTAACTAATTCAGTGTGAAGAAGACGTTGACATTGATTTCTTGTATGGTGGTTGAAGATCTGCATCTGCATAACAGCTGTTTTGACAAAAATGTTAGAGGTAGAGGCGTAACTTCTGATGCAATTGAATCTGACGGTGATGACCAGCGAAACTCCTTGCTCCCCTGGTCTATGGCTCGAGCAAGATTCAGTTTCTGCTATTACAAAAGACGGATTAGTGGTGGGCAAGAGTTCGAATAACAATATATCTCTAAGAACTGGTGAGGAGTTTTCCCTGGAGTTTCTTCAAGAGCGTGGTACACGAAGAATTCCTAGTGGACATGATATGAATCTGAACCTTGGGATAGTGGTTGGATCAAAAAGTGATGTCAATGGTCATCTTGGTTACAAAGAAATTAGTGATATGATTGGGTTGCAAAGGAGGGATCCTGTAAGTAATCCTAATACAGCTGATCTCATTTCGTCCAAAGGGCCTCTTTCTATGGCAAGTGCACCAGTCATTGGTTCCGTATCTTCTCTGTCTCAGAGAGCTTCAGGGTCAGGCATTTCAAATGATTCTCAAAGAGGAAAGGTAAAGTTTCTTTGCAGTTCTGGTGGTAAAATTTTGCCTCGACCTAGTGATGGGAAACTGAGATATGTGGGAGGTGAGACACATATTTTTTCTATACAGAAGAATATGCTGTTTGATGAATTTGTCAAGCGAACTAGTGAATATTGCAATCAGCCTCACACGATCAAATACCAGCTTCCTGGAGAGGATCTTGATGCTCTTATATCTGTAGCTTCTGACGAGGATCTTCAGAATATGATGGAGGAGTATAATGGCCTTGGAAGTTGTGATGGTTCCTCACGACTTAGGATATTTTTGATTCCTGTGACCGAATCTGAAAGTAGAATTACCATTGAAGCTGATGCTAATATGCAGAACAACACAGACTATCAATACGTAGCCGCTGTGAATGGATTAGTTGATGATGATACAATAAGAAACAATGAAGCCCAGCTTTTGGCAAACGAAACGAATGGGTTGAAATCTAGCTTGGACCAAAACTTGAGCTTGCCCATAAAGCATTCTCCCTCTTTCAATTCTTTGGAAAACCATGCTGGCGCAAATGTCGCTCCACCTGTTTCTGGACCTCAAATATTAATTGCATCTTCTGATCAATCCCTTGTTTCACCTGTTCTAGTGCCACAAGATGAGCTGATTAATGGTCATGCACAAGTGTGCAAGGAACCACTATCTGATAGTATCGAGATCCCGATACTCAAGGGCCGGACATTTCATTCTGAAAATCGTATTGTACTCCCTGCGGATCCGTTGAATCTATATGTGGGATCCAATGGGTCTCAACTGGGTATACCACATGCATTTTCTGACCCCCAACTCCAGGAACGTGGATCAACATCTGCTTTTGGTTCTCAAGATGGATCGGACTTTCCATCTACATTGAGCTTTGCATCTCCACCACTACCTGCACAGATGGCATCTCCCTTCTTGCAGGGAAAGTCTGTTGAACTACATGATAACATTCATCCACAACCACAAGTCCCACTTGAGATGCCAAATATGAAGCCTCGTGTTGCTTACAGTGGAACAGATTTTCTGCAAACATCTGTTGGCTGTGAGTCTTTGAGCATAGTCCATGAGGATGCAATGCATAGCAACCAAGACACAAAACAAGATTACAAGAATGATGGGTTGCAAAACAATTTTCACGAAAGAAATGGCAATCCTTTTCTTCAAGCTGGGAATTTTGTTAAGACTACCTCAACTTCCCAGGAATACCACATTGATGAGTCTTCAAAGGTGAATCATGAGCAGATATCTGCTCTTGTAGTTGACATACCTCTGCAAGCCCCAAACATTGTCCCTGGGCCAAGTCCAATGATCCAGCCACTTCTAAACAATAACTTAAAGAACCTTCCAGCTGAGGTTTCTATTAACAGACGAAATGTTGCTGACCATCAGCAACAGGTTGCAGAAAACATGCCATGGACCAATAACATTGCAATTACAGGGATGGTTCCCAATCAAAACAATATATCTGATGCTGAAAGATCCTTGAATGATTTACTTTCTCACATATCTGATGGTTTAGGTTCTGATGTATCTGTTGTGCAACTACCAAGTTCACGCCATAAGGATTTAGATAATAGCCATAAGCGTGTGCAGAGCAGCTCGAGAGACAGGGAGTGGCATCCATCAATTAGAAGTGATGCTCCCGTGCTGGACTCGATGATTCATGATGTCTCTTTGATGCAGATACCCACAACAGGTGGTGAAGTTAGGAGAGAAGAAGTGAAATTTGTTAATGAAAACTTCAGTTGCACCCAACCGAAAGCTGCTAACTTGGTGGTTCATGAAGAACATCATAGTAAGACACAAAAGGAGTTCCAATTCCCATCATCCAAGGACATGGAACAAAAGCAACTGGAGTTGAATGACCCTTTGGAAGATGTGACTGATGCTATAAGTCATTCAGAGATTCTCCCAGGTGCAACAGAAGCTGAACATGCTCTCTCAGATTCTAGTATTGAGGTATGGAACTTTGTTATGGGTTATTACTATGTCTTCTTAACAGCAAATTATTACTATGTCTTGATCTTAGGGTTTTGTGTGATCAGATTTGCATCCAGTCTTTTTGACAAGTGAAAAAAAATTGTTAGTAAAGATTTTACTAAGACATAAATCTGGTAAAAACAACCAGTTGCTGGATAGCTAAAAGTATACATAGAACAAAAAACACAAAGCTTACATGGGTTAGACAATATCGAGCTCATCATCTCTTGATGCTGCAGTCCCTTTAGGTCACTGCAAACCTTAACTGAATATAGATCTTGTTCTAGACCCAGTTACTCTTAATGTAGCCTCCTTATTTGTGTAGACAATAGATCTCAAGCTTCTCTATATGATATTTTGGTCCAGCTTAATTGAAACTACCTACTTTCAAGCTTAAAATGTTTTTTTATATTCACATGCTGGGCTACTGATGATACATGCCTATTGCATGTGACAAAGTATCATAAACAATAAAATGTTAGATAATTTGTAATTTTGAGTCCCTTCATTCCTTGGATTGACTGAAGACTTCGTGTATATTAATACCGACCCTTAGTCTTGGTAAATCTTGTTATTTGTTGGTTAAGCCGAGTCAAAGACTTAATGAACTGAAATCAAGACATCTTACAACCTAGACCTAATAAATAAGTCTCTTATGTGTGTTAGCTGATGGCATTGACGTTCTGTTTGTTATAAACCTAAAACCGACTTACATAAACGAACAAGTGGGTGATTTTACCAAGTCCAAAAAAAGGAGACAATGAAACAAGATGCTCAACTTGGGCTCTTTTAGAAATTGCAATCTTCAATTAAGCAATTGCCTGTTGGCTTATAGTTAAGATGTTTCCCTGTTATGCAGGATGCTGCAATAGACAGCGGAGGTAAGGATGGCCCGTTCAGTAATGCGTTAATAGCTGAAATGGAAGCTGATATGTATGGTCTACAGGTACATTACTATTTATACATATAACGTTGTTAGTAACTACTTTTGCCAAATGTACCCAAACTGTTGTCCAGATCCTGTGAAGTACCCAGGCAATACTACTTTTTGCTTATCATGTGAGTGTTTGTTAAATAACAGTAACCTAAGGGCCATCCTATTCAATTGAAGTTATTTCTAATCTGCCACTTATTTTTTATTTCAACCTGCTTGTTTCCTGCTTCTCTCTTCTTCTATTATTTGTTCTTCCTGACCTGTTTCATTTAAGGTATTTTCTATTTTTCTTACCTCACTTTGTGAAAAGTTGAGCACTGCTGCTTTTCTTTTAAACATTGTTCCCTAGATTTTTTTCATAAGATTCCAGCAATACCTTCAACTTTGATTATACTGAAACAATGCTAAAAAGCCTAAATTTCTTTATAAGTATTCCTGAAGTGCCTAGTACTGGTGGTGGACTGGTGGATGCAAGATATCTCATACTTGAGCACACTAAGCTCACAATTAGATAATGAAATTTGGCGGCCATTAAAATTTCTCTTAATATAGAGTACCTCTTAATGTTTATCTATCATGTCAATATTTCCATTGTGGTTATGATCCTTGTCATTTTTGTTGCAGCAATCAAAATCACAATTTTATTTATGTAATTAGTATCTGTTTCTATTCCCATACGCTTCTTTAGTTAAGTAAAACTTTGGCTACTACCAAATTTACATCTAAGGTTACCACTTTTTTCTTTTTCTGACGGTGTCATGATGAGAAAAGAGAATGCGTATAAGATCACAGTTTTTCTGCATATTGGATTATTATTGTGATTGTGGTGGTAACATAGGTGATTTCCTTTTTCTTGTTAGTTTAGCTGCTATCCTCAACAGTATATTTTGAACGGTGCATGCAGATAATAAAGAATGCTGAACTTGAAGAATTAAGAGAGTTGGGCTCTGGGACATATGGAACTGTCTATCATGGTAGATGGCGAGGATCAGATGTTGCCATTAAGAGGATAAAGAAAAGCTGCTTTTCTGGGAGATCATCAGAGCAAGAACGGTTGGTGGGTCACTTTCACCAACATATTTTTCTTTGAATAGTTGCAATTTTCTATGCCTTATTGCCATTGCAGGCCTCTTTGTATTCTTATTAACTTCCAACTGCACAGACCAATGACTTCTGGAGAGAAGCTCAAATCCTTTCAAATCTTCACCATCCAAATGTTGTTGCATTTTATGGGGTTGTACCAGATGGAGCCGATGGAACTTTAGCCACTGTTACTGAATTCATGACGCATGGATCACTCAGAAATGTCCTGATAAAAAAAGATAGGTGAGCTTACCTTTCTTCTCTCTAGCAAATTTTCATTTGTTTGGATCTGAACTGTTTCTGAAATTGAATTGTTACGCAGATCACTTGATCGTCGTAGAAAGCTTATAATAGCCATGGATGCAGCTTTTGGCATGGAATACCTGCATATGAAAAATATCGTCCACTTTGATCTAAAGTGTGACAACTTGCTAGTTAATATGCGAGATCCACAACGGCCCGTCTGCAAGGTAATTGGAAGTTACCAAACTATTCCACATGTTGGCATCCACGTTTTCTTTTGCATGCTTGCTCTGTCGGGCTGTTATGTAATACTTCATTGCAAAATATAAACCAAATGGCCTCAACTGTGTCAATATGGGATTTCTTGTTAATTTTTGGGGTTTGTGGGTTGATACAGCGGGCTAAAACTAGAAGATTGCTTAAGTTTGGTACAACTTTATTTCTTAGTAACAAATAATAAATCATTAAATATTAACATTTCATTTAGTATGTTGGGTTATTACGAAATTCAAAAGAAATATAACATTAGTGGGTCAACCGGACCTAATTCCTTAAGTTTTAAAAAGGGATCGTTTTGATGACAACAACGGTACACTACAGCATATTTGATAGCATTCAGTCCACTAACCAGCCCAATACCTAGCTCTGTTTGAAGGTTTATTCCAGAAGAGGCAATCGTAACAAACTCCACGTGTAGGGCTGTGACGTTTGCAGCAGTTAATTAATTTGTTGTTTAAATCTATCCCTATTTTGGGGGGGGGGGGGACGGAGGCATGTGTT